>CAUYLG010028731.1:0-117634 GCA_963573385.1 Cacajao melanocephalus
CTTTTTGCACTGGTTTCTTCCCATTTTTGTGGATTTATCCACCTGTCGTCTTTGTAAGTGCTGACTTTCAGATTGGGTCTGAGTGGACGTCCGGCTTGTTGGTGATGAAGTTTTTTCTGTTTCTTAGTTTTCCTTCGGCAGATGCCCCTTCCCCACAGAGCTAGGCCTTCCCGGGTTCAGCTGTGCTTACTGTCAAACTCTCAGTCCTCAGCGCTTCCAATTGCTGTTCTCCTTGTGGGGATGGGACCAGCTGAGCCTGACTCAAAGGGCACCCAGTCCTGTATACTCTGCACTGAGATGTGCTGTGCTGGGGTGCTGGCAAAACAGCTGCACTGGCCAAAAGAGTTGCGCTGGCAACCCATGTGGCTCGTCCGCTGGGTGTCTCCCAGTTTGTGAGCAACAGAAATTCGTCTGAAATTGCAGCATCCACTCGCTCTTTGCGCTTTCACTGGGAGCTACAATCCTGAGCTGCTGCTAATCAGCCATCTTGGGTCTCTCTCCGCCTGGTGTTGAAGTTTTTTCTGTTTCTTAGTTTTCCTTTGGCGGATGCCCCTTCCCCACAGAGCTAGGCCTTCCCGGGTTCAGCTGTGCTTGCTGTGCAACTCTCAGTCCTCAGCACTTCCAATTGCTGTTCTCCTTGTGGGAATGGGACAAGCCAAGCCCGACTCAAAGGGCACCCGGTCCCGTATACTCTGCACTGAGAAGCGCCGTGCTGACAAGCGCCGCACTGGGGCACTGGCAAAACAGCTGCGCCAGCCGAAAGAGTCTCGCTGGTGACCCGTGTGGCTCCTCCACTGGGAATCTCCTGGTCTGTGGGCAACAAAAATTCATCTGAAAGTGCGGCGTCCACTCGCTTTCTGCACTTGCACTGGGAGCTACAATCCTGAGCTGCTGCTAATCGGCCATCTCGGATATCTCTCCGGAATTGCTTTTCTTAATTTCATTTTTGAATTTCTCATTGAAAGAGCATAGGCCAGGCATGGTGGCTCACACCCATAATCCTAGCACTTTGGGAGAGCCAGTTGGGTGGATCTCCTGAGGTCAGGAGTTTGATACCAGCCTGGCCAACATGGCGAAATCCCACCTCTACTGAAAACAAAAAAATTTGCCAGGCATGGTGATGCATGCCTGTAATCTCAGCTGCTTGGGAGGCTGAAACATGGAGAATTGCTTGAACCTAGGAGATGGAGGTTGCAGCAGCTGAGATCACATCACTGCACTTCAGCCTGGGCAATAGAGGGAGACTCTATTGGAAAAAAAAAAAAAAGAAAAGAAAAAGAAAGAAAGAGTAGAGAAACACAACTGCAATTATTTTTGCATATTGACATTGCATCCTGCTGAACTCATTTATTAGTGCTAATAGTTTTTTATGGATTCTTTTGAGCTTTCTCTAAGATCATGTCATCCATGAATAGAAATCATTTTCCTTCTTCCTTTCCAGTCTGGATGCCCTTTGTGTCTTTTTCTTGACCAATCACCTGATTTGAACCTCCAGTACAATTTTGAATAGAAGTGGTGAGAGTGGGCATCTATGTCTTATTTCTGATTTTGGGGAAAGCACTCAGTCTTTTGCCTTTAAGTATTATGTAAGCTGTGGGTTTCTAGATGCCCTTCATCAGGTTAAGTAAGATCCCTTGTATTCCTACTATAGGGGCAAAAAGATTATCCCTCACCCTCTTCCATCATAAGGGTCACAGCCAACACTCCTATAACAAAAGACAGGTTAAAAAGAGAAAAACATAACAGACTTATTTAATCATAGTTTTATGTAGCACTGAAGGCTTTAGAATAAAGACCCAACGATACAGGGGAAACTACTCATTTTTATGCTTAGGTTTGATAAAGAAAGAACAGCAGTATAGACATATGATCGGACATCAAGGATCTGATTTAATGCTAGTAGACTGAGGTAGGGAAACCCAGCAAGGCATGTCTCTTCAGATTCTTCTTGGCTTCTCTCTATACAGCATTAATTCTTCCCAGGTATGAGGCATCCCTTTCTAGAATGGGGGTCTTATGATCTACCATCAAACAATGTAGGTCAGATCTTGATGGCCGGCTTTTACACAGAAAGATGGGGAGAAGATTAATGTTTCTATGCTTTATAACTGGCTTTCAGGGAAAAGAGTTCTATGATCCACCTTGGGAAAGAGAAAGTCTAGTTTCTATGGCTTGCTGGAAAGAATGAGGGGTGAGAGACAGGAGGGCAGAAGGTCTGAGAGAAATCTTACTTCTGAGGCTCACTCTGAGGCCTTCACTTTGTTTTCTGAGCCCTAAAATTAGTTTGTTGTGAAAAACATTTGATTTTGTTTTTTATTTTGCATTTATTGAGGTAATCATGTAGTTTTTGGTTATTATTCTATTGATAAAATGTATTATGTTGATTAATTTTCAAGATATTGAGCCAACCTTGAATTCCTGGGCTAGTTGATCAAGATTTTTCATCCTTTTTATATGCTGCTGGATTTGGCTTGCTAGTACTTTTTTGAAGACTTCTGCATCCATTTCCATGTAATTTCCTTTTCTTGTGATGCCTTTGTCTTCTTTTGGTATTAGGGTAATGAATCTTCCTTCCTTTTTTTTTTTTTAGAGACAGGATCTTGCCCTGTCATGCAGGCTATAGACCAATGTCACAATCATAGCTCACTGCAGCCTCAAACTCTTGTGCCCAAGTGATCTTCCTGCCTCAGCCAATTGAGTAGCTGGGACTACAGGTACTTGCTATCACATCTGGGTAATTTTTATGTGGAGAAGGGTCTCATGATGTTGTCCAGGCTGGTCTTGAACTCCTGACCTCAAGCAATCCTCCTGCCTTGGCTTCCCAAAGCACTGCATTACAGGCATGAGCCACTGTGCCTGGCCTTCCTCTTCTATTTTTTGAAAGATTTTGTGAAGAATTAGCATGAATTCAATTCTTTAAATGTTTAGTAGAATTCACAGAGGAAGCCACCTGGTTCTGGGCTTTACTTTCTGGGAAATATTTTGGTTATTAACTCAATCTCTTTATTTATTATAGGTCTATTCTGATTTTCTATTTCTTTTTGAGTCAGTTTTGGTAGTTTTCCTCTTTCTAGAAATTTGTCCACTTCCCTAAGTTATATAGTTTGCTGATAAACATTTGTTCATAGTATTCCCTTATAATTCTTTTGGTTTTGTAAGGTTGATAGTAATGTCCTCTCTTTCATTCCTGATTTTAGTAATTTTACTCTCTTTTTCTTGGTCAGTCTAGATCAAAGTTTTCAATTTTGTTGATCTTTGCATATAACCAACTTTTGGTTTCGTTGATTTTTATTTTTTCACTCTTAATTTAGTTTTACTTTAATGTTAATTATTTCCTTCCTTCTACTATTTATGGCAGAATTGGTAGAACAACTAAGCAAAAGATAAACAAGGAAATATAAGACTTGAACGTGATTATAGACCAACCAGACCTAACATACATTTAAACAGCCCTCCACTCAATGACAACAGAATATATGTACTTCTTAAATGTGTATAGAGCATTTTTTCAGGATAGAACACAAATTAGGCCATAAAACAAGTCTGAGTAGATTTAAAAGAATTGCAATCATACAAAGTATGTTTTTTTAGCTACAATGGAGTGAAATTAGAAATCAATAACAGAAGGAAATTTGAAAAATTTACAAATACCTGAAAAATAAACAACACACTTCTAAATAAGTTGTTACAATTTGTCTCTAGTAATAATATTCTCTTAAAGTATATTTTGTCATATTGGTGTAGCAACTCCTCTGTCATTTTGTTACTGTTTTCATGGTTTAGCTTTCTTTATATTTTGCTTTCAACCTATTTGGCTTTGAATGTAAAATGAGTCTCTTGTCAGTAGCATATAGCAGAATCAAATTTTAAAAATCCATTCAGCCAATCTGTATCTTTAACTGGAGTATTTAGTTCATGTACAGTTAATGTAGTTACTGATAAGGTAGAATTTATGTCTGCCATTTTACTACGTGTATTCTATATGCCACATATTTTTGGTTCTCATTTCCTTCATTATTTCCTTCTTTTGTGCTAGATATTTTCAGTTAATCATTTAAATTCCATTACCACTTCTTTAACTATAGATTTTTAAGTTATTTTCTTGGTGATTGCCCTGAAAATTATCATTGAAATCTTAATTTACAACAAGATAATTCAGCTTAATACCAACTTATTTTCAATAATGTACACAGATTTTGCTCCTATGTATCTCTTTCCCCCTCTATGTTTTGTCCAAAATTACATCTTTATGCACTTTGTACCCATCAACTCAGGTTTATAATTATTGCTTTATGCCATTGTCTTTTAAATCAGACAGGAAAAGATATAGAGTTACAAACAAAAAATATGTTTAAAACATCATTTATGTTTGACTGTGTGGTTAACTTTACTGATATGCTTTATTTCTTCATGTGGATTTGAGTTACTGTCCAGTGTCCTTACATTCCAGCCTGAAGGACTTTCTTCAGTATTTCTTGTAGAGCAGGCCTACTAGTAATGAACTCTCTCAGCTTTTGTTTATCTGGAAATGTCTAAAATTCCCCTTCATTTTTTGAAAGAGACTTTTTCTGGATACAGAATTTTTGTTTAACAGTTTTTGTCTTTCAGCACTTTCAATATGCCATCGCACTGCCTCCTAATCTCTAAGGTTTTCGATGAGAAATCAGCTATTAATCTTACTGAGAATTCCTTATTTGTTAAGAGTCATTTTTCTCTTGTTGTTTTCAATATTCCCTCTTTGTCTTTTGAGCCTCTGAAGTGTGTCTAGATGTGGATCTCTGAGTTTATACTTTGTAGAGATCATTGAGTTTCTTAGATGTGTAGATTCAATGTTTTTCATTAAATTGGGGAAGTTTTCACTCATTATTTATTCAAATATTTTTCTGCTCTTGCTCATCCCCTTTTCTTCTTCCTCTCCCCTTCTCTCCTTCTGAGACTCTCTTGTGTTGGTGTGCTTGACAGGGTTCCGTAGGTCTTTAAGGCTCTGTTCATTTTTCTACATTCTTTTTTCTTTCTATTCTTCAGAATGAATAATCTCAATTGTGCTATTTTCACATTTGCTGATTCTTCTGCCTGCTTACATCTGCATTGCATCCTATATTGAGCCCATCTAGTGAATTTTTCATTTTAGTTACATTTTTAACTCCAGCTTTTTTACTTGATTCCTTTTTATAGTTTCCCTTTATTGATATTTTCTCTTTGGTGATACATTGTTCTTCTGATTTGTTTTGTTCTTTAGACATAATGTTTTGTTTGTTTGTTTTACTCTTTGAACATATTTAAAATAGCTAGTGTAGTGAGTCCAATGTCTGGATTTCCTCAGAGACAATTTTCATTTGATTCCTGTGTATGGATCATAGCTTCTTTTTGCATCTCATAATTTTTTGTTGAAAATTGGACATTTCAAATAATAAACATGGTAACTCTGGAAATCAGATTCTTTCCATTACCCAGATTTTGCTGGTGCTACTTGCTGTAGTTTTTATTATCTATTCAAGGACTTCTCTAAAGGAATTTTCTAAAATCTATCTTTTTCATGTGTGGACTCTGAAGTCTCTACTTAATTAACTTAGTGGTCAGCTAATTAGACAGACATTACCTTAAATGCCTGGAGCCAATAAGTCTCTGTGTATTTGCCAATGGGCTCTGAGTGCATGTCGAAGCACAGCTTCAAAATTCAGCAAGGCAATTTACAACTCTGTCTCAGCTTTCACTTGCTGCTTTCACAAAGCCTCCAAATTATTCTGCTTTAGAGCTTAGAGAGGCAAGTCTTAGGTCTGAGCATGTGCACAGCCCCATCCTAGTTTGGGGTCTTTCCTCAAATGAGGCTGAGTCTCATTCCTCAGCCTTTCCTTTTAAGCTGTGAATTAGTCTATTGTTTGCCCCAACTGTTATTCATTGCCTGAAGCAGCCAAGATTTTAAAACATTTGACAGATGTCTTCCAGAGAGTAGCTTCTAGCACTGGGATAATTCTAGTGAAGTAAAATAAAGACAAACCTTTGAATGAGGTCTTCCAAGAAACAACTAGAATGGTCAAATAATGATTTCTCTTTGGTATGGAGGCTTTGAGAAAGAATTCCAGCCCCATTCTTCTCCTTCTTTCTTTTTTTCTTCAATTTTTAAGTTCAGGAGTACATGTGTAGGATGTTCAGGTTTGTTACGTAGGTAAACGTGTTCCATGGTGGTTTGCTGCACAGATCATTCCATTACCTAGGTATTAAGCCCAGCATCCATCAGCTATTCTTCCTGATGCTCTCCCTCTCCCCATTCCCTCCCCTCAGAGGCTCCAGTGTGTGTTGTGCCCCGCATGTGTCCATGTGGCCTCATCACTCAGCTCTCATTTGTAAGTGCATTCTACTCCTTATACCAGGAGTGCAGGCTGTTATTTTTTAAGGCTTCCCTAGTGCTGTGGAATGGGGAATGAAAATAAGAAGCTAAAATGCCACGAAGCTTGCTATTCTTACTGAGATTCAGAGTTTTTGTTTGTTTGTTCTTAATTTTGGCTAAATGCTTTCAAAGTTGCTGCAAGCCTGACATTAATTTCCAGGGTTTTGAAAGAGTTGACTTTTGACTATTTTTGCCAGTTTAAAAAATTGCTTTTATGGAGGGAGAGCTTTGGCAGGTCCTTATTCTGACTTTTTTGCCAATGTGTCAACCTTGACAGTTTTGAGTACTAGTCAGATAGTTTGCAAGGCCCCTCCAGGGAGATTTGTCTGATATTTTCCTCATGATTAGACTGGAGTTTTTGGGGGGAATACTACAGAGGTGCAGTGCTACTCCCACTACATTATATCAAGGGGACATACTATTAGCATGAGTTATCATGCAGATGCTAACTCTGATCACCTGGATGAAGTGGTGTCTGTCATGTTTCTCCACTGTAAGGTTGCTCTCCATCCTTCCCCCGTCTGTTCTATACTCTGTGGAAGGAAGTCACTAGGCACAGCCCACACTGAAGAAGTGGGTAGTTAGTTTCCATATATACTCAAGGCTAGAGTTGCTATGTAGATTATTTGGAATTCTCCAGGGAGATTTATCTATTTTCCCCCAATCATTTATTTATTCAATCATTTATTTACATGAGAATGGACTCATAGTAATTTATTTTACACAATAGGCTATTACTCGGTAGTATTTTATTTATTTTGTTTCTCAAAATGTTCCAGCTTTGACCATTTAGTGCTCTTTCAGTTGGCTCCAGTGTACCTTTGGGCAAAAAAAAAAAATTATTTTAAGTCATTTGAAAAGGAATTTGGTCATACTCAAATTCTATATGATAATTGTATGTAGAATTTTGCATCATTTGAATACAAAAGGAGTCTTTTTTCTATGTCTGAATATGTGTTTAAAAAATGGTCTTGACCATGAAGAAAACCTTAAATTTTTCTGACCATTCTCTGATTATAATAAACTGGGTTCTTGTCACAAACCAGGAAAGATTAGGCTCATGGACACATAGAAGGGTGAGGAGTGGAATTTATTGGGTGAAAAAGAACAAGGAAAAACAACTTAGCAAAGTGAGATGGAGTCCTGCTAACAGGCTCTCCACCTCAGTGATTGAATCTCAGGTCACCAGCCAGGATCAAGAGAAGCCAGCCTCCTTCCCCTGCAAAGCACAAACTTCCTGAGGCTCCACTCCATCCTCTTAGTGCTCAGGCTGGTGGGAGTTTTCCAGGGACCCCTTTTTACTTGGCTGTTTGAATAATGCAATAAAATTAGCAGTAAATAATAAAACAATAATAAAGAAAAATTTTATTTGTAAAATCAAAGCATATTTTTAGAAAACCTTTGAATTAGAGAACAATTTTTTTTAAAATTGCAGACAAAATACAAGAACCTAGCAAAAGCCGAATTCTTCACATCTAGAGCTTTAAATGCCTTCATTTTTAAAAAAGAAAGACAAAAAATAAGAAAGGAGCAAAATATTCATTACATAAAGTTAGAAAAAGGAATGGAATAAACTAAGTAACTAATAAGAGGGAATTAATAGAGATAAAAGTTGAAATAATGAAACAGAAAAAGGAAAAGATAAATCCAAAAAATGGTTTCTTTGAAAAAAACCAATAGAGCAGAAACACTTGCAAGCCTAATTAAGGCAAGAAAAAGAGGACAAAAATAGGCAAGATATGGAATGAGCAAGGGACTATAACCATTTTAAAAGTTACAAAAGAATACTGTGTGCAACTCTGGTATCCAGATTTTAACACCCAAAGGAAATAGGTCATAGCAAAATAAAAATCACTAAGTTTTACTCAGAAATTGGAAGACTTGAATAAACTAATGTCTAAAGGAAAGCCTCAAAGTTGGTTCAAGTTCTGTAATTGGTACCATTCTCAACACGAATTTATTCTTTAAAGAATAGATCATGCCGATGTTATTTAGATATTTCAGCCATGGGAAATGCAAACCTTGTGCATTCACATTATGAAACCAGCATAATTTGAACACCAGTTCACTATAATTCTTGTCTAAAATTTATTATAAACCAATATTCCTTATGAATATAGAAGCATTGCTAAACTGTTTGCTAATACTTTTAGAATTTATGTATCAAAATAATAACTGAATATGATTTATTCAAGGAATGCAAGGTCAACATTGTAATCTATCAATGTAATCCATTATAATGATGTAGTAAAGGAGAAAGTCATATTATATTAACAGACACAGAAACATTTAATAAAATTCAGTAGCTATAGAATTGTGAGTAAAATAGCAATGAAAAGAAACTATTTGAATTATGACAATAAATCATAATCTAAGAATTCCAACAGCAAAAATGAATTTAAAAAGCAAATAAACTTATTTAGATTAATCTGGCAATTGATAAGGGATGCCTGGTGTGGTCAGCATTTAGTACTAAGTCTGTGAAGATGGCAACAATGCAAAGCATTAAATAAAAGTGGTATAAATATTGGAAAAATAAAGAGTTATGTGTATGTGTTTGCTAATGGTTATCTATAAACTCAGAAAATTCAAAGGTTGGGTTCTGAGGATTTTTAATTGTTTTTTATTGTTTTTTTTAAAAGCTATCAAAATTTGGAAAGATGGCTGAATATAAATAATATAAAAAATGAATTACATTACCCTAGAAATCAGTACATAAAAATGTGAAAGCGTTGCTTATCAAAGACAGGTTATACAGTATTTAGAATAAAATTTACATTATTTTAAAGACACAGGATCATTTGAAAATAATTATAAAATCTTATGGATAATAGAAAAGTCTCCCCAGGAAACTTGTTCTTGAACAGGATGACTTATTTTAATTAGTTTTCCCTAAATAAACATATAAACCTTATGTTATTCCAATTGGTACTAGAAATACTTTTAAAAATCTGGATGAATAATCCTAGAATATGTATAAAAAATAAGTACCTAGAAATAAGCTAGAAAGCTATGAAGAATAACCATGATGGCAAGTTCACCTTTTAAGATTATACCAGGAAGTCACTGTTTTAAAATCAAGATCATAGTTGTGTTAGAATAAACAGATCAGGAAAATAGAAAAGAGACTTCAAAATAAGTACCAGTACTTAAGAACTTAACATATGACAAAACTGGTTAACTCCATGGGGAAAAGAGCAGTTATATAATAGGTGTGTTAGAACAATTTGCCATTCAGCTTACTGACTCTCATCTAATACTCTTTCCAAAAATACGTTACTCACCGGTCCAGGTTCCAGTTATGATGGACCAATGTCATATTGGGTAACCCACCCGCCCTCCCTCTTATGGGGAAGCAAATATTAAACCTGGACATAATACAAAAGTAATTGCCTGAAAGTGTCAGAGAGGAAGAGAAGCAGACAGACACCAATGTGAGGTGACCACCTACTTAGAGAGGGGAGATGAGAAGTCCCCCAAGTGAGGTCCCATCTCTGTGGCTCCGTATAGTGAACACAGCAGCTGTTGGATGCATGTGGACAAACCTCTCTTCTTTCTGGCCTGGCAAACCAGAAAATTGAAGCTGGACCGCTATGAACACTGAAGAGAATTGTGGCAGTCGGGGCCCTTCTGTGTACCCAGTCTGACCTACTCTCAAACCACACCTGTGCAGAAGACTCAAAGCAGCTCAGTTAAAGATCTGAACTGAGATTATATCCACTGTCACTGTTCAAGAAGCAGAGTCTGAAGGTTAAGCCCAGGCAACAAAATTATCTGCTAAAACAAAGGGAAAAACACTTATAAGAGAAAAAATAACAGAATCCCAAATTTTCACTTAACATTCATAATGTCTAGGATATCACAGACATAATGTCTGTGACTATTCTAAGTATTCTCAATGAAGTAAAACAAAACATATTTCCAATTAATGAAAATCTCAGCATAGAAAAATAACTCTCAGCAGATAACTAGAAATAAAAATTCTAGAATTTTGAAGTTCTAGAAAAATACAACTTCTGAAATAAAAAAAAAATTCACTGAATGAAATGAAAATCCAAATGGCTATGACAGAGGAAAGGTAAATGGAGTTGAAGACAGAATGAGAAATAAAATGACAACAAAGATGAACAGAAAGAAGATGGAAAAAAATAGTTCGAGAGTTTTCTTCAGTATGTTCCATGTCTCTACTTATCATGTTCAATCTTCCTACAGCTTCTCGAACATATGGAATGCAGTTATAATGATTGTTTTAATGGCCTTGTCACTATCATCAGTGTCATTTCTGGGTCCATTTGATTGACTTTTCTTCATAGGATGGGGTGCATTTGTTCTACTTCTTTGCATGCCTCGTTATTTTTGAATGTGTGCCAAGCTTCATGAAATTTCTCTTGTTGAGGGCTGTACGTTATTGTATTCCTATAAATATACTTGAGCTCATTCTAGGATGCAGGTAAGTGACTTGGAAACAATTTCATCCTGTTGGGTCTTCCTTTAAGCTTTGTAAGGAGGGAGCAGAGCAACATTTAGTCTAGGGTAAAATTTTCTCCACTGTGAGGCAAGACTCTTTTGAGCATTCTACCAATCCCTGTAATTACGAAGATTTTCCACTCCAGATGGTATGAACAGGCACTGTTCCCACCCTGTGTAGGGATTTTTCCCTCTAATCCTTTTGATAGGTTTCTCACATGCACGCGCTGAAGAGTATTGGAACTTTTGTAGATCTCTGGAGTTCTATTTCTTTGCAGCTCTCTTCTCTTCAGTATCTTGCCTTGTGAATTCTAGCAGCCTCAGCACCCGGGCTCCCCCATGCCCCATCCTAGTTCAGCTTAGGGAGACTCTTGTGCTCAGGGTTGTCTGTCTGTGTGCTGTGTGCAGAAATGCTCTCTGGGCCATAGGTAGGAGAGCAACTCAAAGGTAGGGCTCATCAAATTTGTATTCCATCTCTCAGAAATCCCTGCTCATCTTTATCTGATGTCCGGTGTCTTGAGACACGTTTTCAATATACTTTGTCAGATTTGTTAGATGCTTCAAGCAGGAAGGCAAATCTCTTCCTTGTTATTCCATCTGCTCTGAGCTCCCTCAGTACCACATCACCCCAGTTCTGCACTCTGCATCTGGGATGCTCCTGGGTCTGAGAAGAGTAAAAACCAATAGGCTTTTGGAAGAAACTGACAAGTAGATTTTAAAATTTACATAAAAAGAACTTAGATAGCTAATATAATCTGAAAAAGAAGAATCAATTCAGAAGACCTAAACTGTCTGATTTTAAGACTTACTGTAAATCTATAGCAATCAAGATTGGCATAAAGATAGTCATAGGCCTGGCACAGTGGCTCATGCCTGTAATTCCAGCACTTTGGGAGGCTGAGGCAGGTGGATCACTTGAGGTCAGGAGTTCGAGACCAGCCTGACCAACATGGTAAAACCCCATCTCTACTAAAAGCACAAAAATTAGCCGGGTATGGTAGAAAGAACCTGTAATCCCAGCTATTTGGGAGTCTGAGGCACAAGAATCCCTTGAACCTGGGAGACGGAGGTTGCGAGATGGCACCACTGCACTCCAACCTAGGTGACAGAGTGAGATTCTATCTCAACAACAACGAAAGATAGTCATATAGAACAATAAAACAGAATAGAGTCCAGAAATAGACCCAGATTACATATGTGGTCAATCATCAAGTGCCAAGACAAGTCAATGGGGAAGGTATTGTCTTTTCAATAAATGCTCCTGGAACAATTGTACATTCATGTGCAAAAAAATGATGAACTAACACCCTTACCTAACATTAAACCAAAAATTAACTCCAAGTGCATCATAGACCTAAATGAAGAGCTAAAACTATAAAACTTCTGGAAGAAAACATGGGAGAAAATCTTTGTAAGACACATAAAGCATAAAATATAAGTTAAAAATTGATAAAACAGACTTCATTTAGATGAAAACTTTTAGATTTTAAGAAACAGTTAAGAAAATAAGAAAGCAAGCCATTGACTGGGAGAAAAATTTTTTGCAAAACATACATGGGACAAACAACTTGTACCTAGAATACACAAAGAACTCATAGCTCAAGAATGAGATACAAAAGAATCCAGTAAATATGGGCAGAATGGGCCAAGTGCAGTGGCTAAGGCCTATAATCCCAGCACTCTGGGAGGCTGAGGTGGGCAGATCATCTGAGGTCGGGAGTTTGAGACCAGTTTGGCCAACATGGTGAACCCCATCTCTACTGAAAATACAAAAATTAGTCAGGTGTGGTGGCACACACCTGTAGTACCAGCTACTTGGGAGGCTGAGGCATGAGAATCGCTTGAACCTGGAAGACAGAAGTTTCAGTGAGCGGAGATCGTGCCACTGCATTCCAGCCTGGGTGATAGAGCAAGACTCCATCCCCATCCCCCAAGAAAAAGGAGGGGGCCGAAGAGCTTTGTAAAACAAGGACCAAATTTGTGAACAGACATTTTACAAATGAAGATATGTGTGAATGGCCGATAGCATATGAAAAGATTCAACATCACTAGTTATCAGAGCTTATTAAAAACTACCATGACTCACCTACTAGAATGGCTCAACTAAAAAATACTGACAATACCAAGTGTTGATGACGATGTAAAACAATTGTAAGGCTCACTCATTGCTGGTTAAAATGCAAAATAGTGCAGTCACTGTGGAAAACAAGATATGGCAGTATCCTGAACTTCATGACACACCCTTACCATATGACCCAGAAGTTCCATTCCTAGGTAGTTGCCCAAGAGAAATAAATTCATGTTCACAGAGACATGTACATAAATGTTTATAGCAGATAATTTATAATAGACAAAAACTGGTGAATAGATAAATTGTGATTTCTCTAACTATGTATAGTAGGTATGTAATAAGCAGTAACAAAAGGTTAACGTACTCAAAATCATGGGTGAATTTAAAAAACATCATTATGCAAAGTGAAATAAATCAAACAGAAATCTATACTGAGTGATTCCATTTATACAAAATTCTAGAAAAAGGCAAAGCTGTCAAAATGGAAAGCAGGTCAGTGATTTCCTGGAAGGGGATGGAGGTACAGAGGGGAGAGGAAAACATGGTAGGGGAACTGTTTCATATCTTAACTGTGATTAATTGATCTTATACAATTACCACAATCATCAAATTGTACACTTAAAATAGATGCATTTTATTTTACGTAAATAATATCTTAATTTAAAAAAGAAAATATATTTCTTATTATTGAAATGCTCAAGTGTGAAAAAACCAACCAAACAAAAACTCTTTTAAGAAAATCTTGCAACACAGGCATCAGGGAGTTTCTTAACTAGGATAAGAAACTTAGACATTATAAAGGAAATGATAATGTCTGGTTTGGTGGCATGGGCTTGTGATCCCAATTACATGGGAGGATTGTTTAAGCCCAAGAGTTTGAGGCTGCAGTGAGCTGTGATTATGCCACTGCACTCCAGCCTGGGCAACAGAGTGAGCTTCCTATCTGAAAAAGAAAAAGAAAAAGAAAAAAGAAAAAAATAGTAATGACCTTTGTGTGCTAAAGAAGCAATTAAAATCAATGGACAAATAGATGAAGAAAAAGTATTGTCAGGCAAATAACAGATAGGGGTAAGTTGTCTATGTTATTCAAACTGCTTTTCCAAATTGACCTGAAAAACACCACATTGTTAAAAAACTGGCTAACAAAAAGTCACAGCAGAGCACATTTAAATGGCCACAGATATAGAAAAAGATGCTTAATTCACTGGTAGCCAAGAGAGTGCAGATTTAAAGAGCAGTGAGATTCCAGTTTACATTCATTGGAAAGAGCTACAACACTTATTCTCTTAGAGATATAAGAATATAATACTTTCATATTCCTGGTGGAAATGTGCAATGTCATAGCCTTTGACAAGTAATTTTGTGGCATGTATGAAAAATAAAAACACATATATCCTTTAACTTTACCAGGCCTCTCCTGAGAATGCCAATAGAAATAAAAGCAAATGGCTGGGCATGGCAGCTTGTGCCTATAATCCCACCACTTTGGGAGATTGAGGAGGGTGGATAACTTGAGCCCAGAGTTCAAGACCAGCCTAGCAACATAGGGAGACTCTGTCTCTGCAAAAAATACAAAAATTAGCCAGGCATCGTGGCACGTGCCTGTAGTCCCAACTACTTGGGAGGCTGAAGTGGGAGATGGAGGTGGCAGTAAACCATGATCATGTCACTGCACTCCAGCTGGACCAAGAGTGCCAGACTCTGCCCTAAAAAAAAAAAAAAAGAAAAGTGATGTAAAAATAGATGAATTAATGGTTGTACTAATGCATTAAAATGTTTATTGCAGGATTGGTTTTAATGCCACAAAGCTAGATCAAAGTGGATGCCCATAGTGGGGGAATACTGGTTGAATAAATTACACTGCATCATGCATACTGCATTCTACTGGGCAATCAGTAAAATGAGTTAATTAGAGCTGTAAGTCGGGTACTGAATAAGAAATACGAGATAGAGACTGGTGTAAAATAGTCTACTTTCTTTTCATAAAACAAAGACTAGGATCACACTTTGCATACATACATTCCTGTGAATATTTGTATAGTATTATGAGCATAAAGGAAAAATATAGAAAGATACATATCAGATTTTAAAACTCTTCTACCAAGATGACCTATGTCATGAGTATTGATATATGAGTAGGTTAGGGTAGAGGCAAGCAACTTACAAACCAACCAGCTAACCAACCAACCAACCAACCAATCAAGTCTGCATTTGAAAGTTGTGTCTATGATCATATGTGTATATATCAGTCAGGGTAGGTTAGATTATTCTTATTCTTAAACAATTCAATATCACAATGCATTAATGTAACAAACATTTATTTCTTGCTCACATGAAGTCTCAGTGTCTGGAAGACTCTCCAGGAAATTTACTCAATGGGTTGGCTTCATCTTCCAGGCCATTTAGGTCTTATAGAGTCTTTCTATGCACACATGTTTTTAGGATGGCTGCAGCAGGGGAAGAGAGAACATAAAGAGTTATGTACCAGCAATTAAAGGTTTTCATCTGGAATTGATGCATGTTAACTTGTTCTGCCTGCCCCCCAACCCCCAAATCAGAGCACATGGTCGTAGATAAGCTCAAGGAGTCAGGGAAGTCTGTTCCTCCTGTGGTCCTCTGGAAGGGAACAAAAAAATGGAAATACTGCTGAGTAGCAATAATATATACACTATATGCTATATACTATCTACATAGTGCATATTTCTATATAAAATTATATGAGTCTAAGCTTTAAAATGATTTTGAAATGGTTTATACTTGATAAGTAAGCAACTTACCAAATATAAGAAATGAACAATACAAATGAAACGATGTATATGTCAGCAGATTGGCTAAAATTGTAAAGACTGATAAACTCCAGTAATGATGAAGGTGTGGGAGAAACTCTTATATGCTCCTGGTATAAGAATAAATCTATACATTTGTGAAATATAATCAGGCTGAAGATATCAAGATGTGATATTTGAAGTCTCATTTGGCCCAGTGATATGACTTAGAAGAATTTATCCTTGAAAACGATCAGATACATACAGATAAATGTAAAGAAATATTTGCTAAGGCATAATAAAAATGGAAAATAGTCTAAAAGTACATGTATTGAGGCTGCGTTAACATAGGGTAAATGCATATGATAGAATACTCTGAGAGCTACTGAAATAGGTGAGATGCATTTAATTTGTTTTAAAATTAAAAAATGTTCAAACCATGTGTTTTGGTTATTTAAATGTTAATGGTACAAACAATGCCAGAACTTAAGGGCTTAAAGTAACTCTTTCATTCTGGTTCTGGTTTAATAGATCAGCACTCAAGAGGGGTTTGGTTGGGTGGTTTTTGTTACAGTCAGTGGGGTCAGCTGGGACAGAAGGATCTGTTTCCAAGATGGCTTCACTTAAAAGTCTTACAGGTTGTGTGTGTTGATATGTATGTTGGTAAGAGTGGAATCAAGGAACAAACCAACCAAACAACAAACAAATCCTCATCTGAAAAGCATGTCTAGTGCTTTGGTGCACTTTGACCTCTTTACTTGTCAATAAGGAATCTCATCTTCCAGTTCTTCTTAGCATGGTGGTCTCAGGGTAGTCCTACTTCTTAACATGTCTACCTTCCAAAAAGCAGGAAGTGGAAGTTGCCAGGCCAGTTAAAGGCTATACACAGAATTAGTATAACATTATATTGGCTCTATTCTATTGATTGAAGCAATCCAAAATCCTGCTGAGATTCAGGGAGGTGGTGAAATAATATTTATTGATGGGAGAGTGGCAAGGAACTTGCAGAAAAGCATGCAGGATGAGGGATACTGTTGTGACCATCTTTGGAAAATTATCTGCTGCAGAATCATATGATTCAATTTGTGTAAATATTCATTTTTTTTCTATGTAAACATTTAGAAAAATATAGAAATAAAACAATGTTTCTGTGGGGCATAGCAATTTTGGATAGAATTTTGGGTAGCTACTTTCTACTTCAAATTTTTCAGTGTTTGATTTTCTTTTTCACAGTAAACATGAATTACTATTATAATCAGCAAAATTTTTTAAAATCTCAATTTTGATATTAAAAAGAAACAGGTTGTTTAAAATCGCCTTCTTACAGAGTGTGCAGTGCCTGAAGCATGTATTTAAAAGGATGACATTTTTTTTCCTGTGGAAAATTTGAGGAGAGACCTTTACATTTAAGTTTCCACATTTACAGATGGAGTAGGAGTGATAGCTTCTTAGAAAAATTGAATTTGAATAATGGATTTAAATAATAGAGGCCATTATTCAGGATGAGCTTAATGTAGTCCCCATCCAGATGAAAGATTAAGGCAATGAGCAGATAAAAGCCTTACAGATGCCTAATGCAAATTATGTCCTATTAAAAACTAAAACAAAAAATTAAAAATAAAGCAGACCAAGGATTTCAAGAAGGAAGGATCTAGGGGTTAAATGTGGTTTTCAGCCATCAGAAAAAAATGACCTCATTCTTTAGTGGACATCTGTCTGATTCCTAGTCTCTATTTTCAGCAGTATCATTCCTGTGAGTTATCAGGACAACAATAAATGTATACACTTGAAAATTTTTCATTGCTTTCACCATCTTCTCAAACGTACCCAGAAGTCATAATGCTGGAATTACATTGATACAATCATCCCCATGGAAACAGAGGTTGGTGTCATAAATATGGCATTATGACTTCTCAGCAGGAGGAGGCAGATGGAAGTTTGGCACCGAATGTGTAAGATTTATTCAAAAACACAAATATCTTGGAGAATAACACCAAGGCGAAATAAATAAATAAATACATGAAAGGGCATGGAGTTGCCCCGACTACATGCATTTCAAGAGATGTTTTCCGAGGATTTGTTCGCCTTTGGCAGAACTTGCTTGTACCTGTACTTTCTTTTTCATTGTTCTGTTGGCATGGCATGTTCTCATCTTAGTCTTGGCAGTTCAGGCTGTCGGGGCTGCATTTACCAATGGGGGAGTTGAGATCCAAACAAGGGAATGGACTTGCCCAACTCATCTAGCAAGTAAGTGGCCCTGAGGAAGCCAGATCCCTTCTCCCGACACCTAATCCATACATTTGAGTGTCCCTTTCACATGTCTGTTTTATGCCGAGAACACGTGTGCATCAATTAGGACATTGGTTTGATTGTTCTAATGAGACCCTGCCCCCAACCACCTGATAAGTGTTTTAAATAAGATAGAAGTTTTTCTCTCATAGCAGTCCATGGTGTCAGGCTGTGTATGTATGTGTGTGTGTGTGTATTTTTTTTTCTGTCTCTGCTGTGCCACCCTGATACACTAGTATAGCACATCACATACCATATTTATTTTCCAGAAAAAGTAAGAAGAAGGTGTTCACCTGTCTTTTAAGAGCACAATTGGAAAGCTGCACAAATCACTTCTGCTTACATTCCATTGGCCAGGACTTAGTGGTGTACCTCGTTTCAAGAAACGCTGAATGGCTATGTGTTCTGCAGAAATGAAGGATCTGTTATTACAGGAGAAGGGGAAAACAGATTTGGCAACAACCAGTAATCTCTGCCACACTTGCATCTCCTATGACAGAGCATTGTTTTTAGTGGACTGTCAACTAATTTCCTTTCAGCTAATGCAATGACTGAAGACTGATTGTGATATTCATTTATCCAAGGGGAATTACATTTGTAATTATCATATTCGTTATAGAAATCACTGAATTGGCACAAAGATTGGACACCAGGCCTAAGATCAAGATAGAAGTTAATTGATCATTAGAGTATGTATTAGGATTGTGAGAGAAACCCTCCAAGTTAGTGGCTGTAAGAACAAATAAGTCTATTTCTTTTTCTCCTAATTGTCTGAGATGTATTGTTCAATGTTGATGAAGGTTTGCTTATGGGAGATGGGAGCATGGATATTAGTGGCAGCTAGTGGTTTTCTCTGCAGCGTAGCCAGCTAGAATGACTGAGCTCTGACGATTTCTTTCATCCTAGCATCTTTGACTAAAAGATGAGAGAGACAGAAAGAGAGAAAGAGAGAGAAAGAAAGAGATTTTCTGATCAGTTAGGCTTAGACCATGTACACACTCCTTAGTAGTTGTTGAGGAAGTAAGAAAAGGATCGTGGAACCTCTTTTTACATCTGGATTTACATTCCCACTAAGACCATTCCCAGTACAATACGGGACAAGAGTTTCTCTTGCGGACCATCTGGTTCCAGAAATATTCCTTCTTGTTCTTGTTATTGTAGCAACACCCCTATTTCCTCTTGAAAGCTAGAACCAATTACCTCAACCAATGCAATAATTTTTTGGTTGTTTATCCAGCAGCATGAAGAGGTCAAAATGATCAGCTGGAATTTTCTACTTTCAGCTTAATGGAAGTGTTGTTGCAACCCCTGCTAGAAGTCTTTTCCTCTTGAATTCTGAAACCTCTAAATTAACAAAGTCCAAAGTTACAGAGATGGGAAGAAAATTTTCTAAGTCCACACTTTGACAAATGGATCATAGTAGATTCTAGAGTTTCCCAGGAACTAGTGCCTACTCACAGCTAGAGTCTAATTATTTCTGAATGGTATTTTCATTTTCTTAATCATCAGTTACTCTGGTCTCTAGTCCTCTTGGCTATGGCAAGGAAGAAGATTCTCAGTATACATTTGTGTTATCTTACTATTCTTACTCAATGTTTACCTGATTTTCCCTTTATTCCAGGGGCTCTAAGGCTATGAATTGACTCAGGCCTTGGAATTGAATAAGCGACTGTGATTTTTTTAATAGTGACTCAAATGAGTCCTATTCGCCAGACCCACAGCATGATCAATGACACAGAGCAGGTGGGACCATAGAGTTGCCTGTTGTTTTGATCTTAGAGAGTCCAATGATTAAATAACTTTCATCAGATGTTATTTCACATATTTCTAATTACTACTTGGGCTCTGCTGCCAATTACAGAAACTGTGCCCAGCTTGCTTCAGGTGCTGCCACTTGTCTTCTGTGACTCCTGGATGGCATGATTCTAACTGAAAAAGGAAGCTCTCATTTTATGAGTGGCCTTTATCTTAATCCCCTTCCCACAAAGTCTCCTTTCAAAAATAAATGCATTCTGAAATAACATCATTTGAAGTAACAAAGATGGAACTGGAGGCCATTATCTTAAGTGAAACAACTCAGACACACAAATACATGTTCTCACTCCTAAGTGGGGGCTAAGTAACATGTACATATGGAATCTGGGTGTGGAATGATGAGCAGTGGGGACTTGGAAGGATGGGAGTGAGTGGAAGGCAGGTAATGATGGAGTTGCTTAGTGGGTACAATGTGTATTGCTCCAGTGATGGATGCACTGAAGGCACTGACCTCATCACAATACAATATATGAATGTAACAAAATGGTGCTAGTACCCCATGAATATACACAAATTTAAACAAGAAAATCAATGCAATTCACTATATTAACAAAATAGAAGTGAAAAAATCTCAATAGATACATAAAAAATATTATAATGTCAGAAATGAAAAGCTCATTAAATATTTGAAAATCAAACAGTGTAATTCACCTTGTTATATCTTATTAACAAAAAAGAAAACATGACATGATCATTTCAATAAATGTATAGAAAGCATTTGACAAAATCTAACATCTAGTTATAGTAAAAATAATAACAAACCTCTCAGCAAACTCGCAATAAAAGGAACTTAACCTAATAAAGAACAGCTACAAAAAAACCCCACATACAACTAATAACATATTTAATGGTGAAAAACTGAATACTTTCTCCACACAATTCAGAACAAAGCAAGAATGTCCATTCTCACCACTTCAGTTGAACATTTTGTTAGAGGTTCTAAGCCAGCACAAGAAGAAAGAAAAAGAAAGAAAAGATTGAAAAGGAGTAAGTAAACTTTCTTTATTGGCAGATGATAAAATCAACTATGCAGATAATCCTAAACATCTACAAAAAACTATTAGAACAAATAAATGAGTTAGCAAAGTTGCAGAGTTCAAGATCAGTATGAAAAAAACCTTTATTTTTATATGCTTATAATAAACTATCACAATTTAAATACATTCTATTTATTTATAGATTTTAAGATGTAGTTCTGCTCTGTTGCCCAGGCTGGAGTGTAGTGGCATGATGTCGGCTCACTGCAACCTCTGCCTCCTGGGTTCCAGTGATTCTCCTGCCTCAGCCTCTTGAGTAGCTGGAACTACAGGTGTGTGCCACCATGCCCAGCTTAGTTTTTGTATTTTTAGTAAAGACAAGGTTTCACCATATTCGCCAGGCTGGCCTCGAACGCCTGACTTCGTGATCCACCATTCCCAGCTTATGTTTTGTATTTTTAATAGAGATGAGCTTTCACCATATTGCCCAGGCTGATCTTGAACTCCTGACCTCATGATCTGCCCTCCTCAGCCTCCCAAAGTGCTGAGATTATAGGCGTGAGCCACCACGCCTGGCCCACAATTTAAAATTAAAAACAAATACCACAATTTAAAATTAAAAACAAATACCATGGTGGCTTATGCTTGTAATCCTAGCATTTTGGGAGGCCGAGGCGGGTAGATCACTTGAGGTTAGGAGTTTGAGGCCAGCCTGGCCAACATGGTGAAATCCTGTCTCTACAAAAAATACAAAAATTAGCTAGTCATGGTGGTGCATGTGTGTAATCCCAGCTACTCAGGTGGCTGAGGCAGGAGAATTGCTTGAACCCGGGAGGTGGAGGTTGCAGTGAGCTGAGATCATGGCACTGCACTGCAGCCTAGGTGACAGCAAGACTCCATCTCAAAAAAAAAAAAAAAAAAAGATACCAGTTACTCCAACCTCAAAGCATATGAAAACAGGGACAAAACAGACAAAGGATATGAAGACTTGTGCTCTGAAAACTACAAAACATTGCCAACAGAATGAAATGGGGTCCACACCCATGCACTGGAAGACTTAATATTATTTGAACATTATTTCTTCTCAAATTGATGTTTATACTCAATGCAATCAAAATCTACAGGCATTCTTTCTTGTAGAAATTGACAAACTGATTTTTAATTTATGTTAAAATACAAAGGACCTAAAATGACCAAAATTATTTTGAAGAAAAATAACCAAGTGAGAAGACGTTCCTAAATATTTCTAAATCTGTCATTATAAAGCTGCAAGAATCAAATAATGTGACACTTGTCTAAAGACAGATGTATAGAATAGTGGAACAGAATAGAGTCCAGAAATAGACCCACATACATACGGTCATTTAAGTTTTGACAAATGATGCTTGAAGAATGGAATATCTTCATGGGTGAGGAAGACCCTTGATCTTCACTTCATGGCATATACAAATGCACAGCAATGAATTATAAAACAAGAAAGATCACAGATCTACATGTAAAACCTACATTGTTAAAACCTTGAAAACATTGACACAAATTTTAGTTACCTTGTATTTGGGAAGATTTCTTAAATATGACACAAAAAACAAACAAAATTATATATTGTACTTCATTACAAACACATTCATTTACTTTTCAAAAGACACTCTTAAAAAAAGACTTACCACAGACTGAAATAAAAAAATTGTAATAAAGATATTAAAAAAGAACTCATAGTCATAAAAGTAATAAAACATTGAGTTAAATATAACTGATTGTTAGATTTTGTCAAAAACTTTTTATACATGCAACTCAATAAGACAAACTCAATTTTTAAAATGGGCAAAAGTGGTTCTTCCAAATCTGGGAAGATGGAGTAGGTGTACTTTTCTTTATTCTTCTTTCTTAATGCAATTTAAAGCCCTGGACATTATATATAAAATAAGTGCAAGAAGACAAAGAAACGTGAAGAGAAGCAGGCAGGCCTGCTAGGGAACTCTGGGCCTGATGAAAAATATGACGATAAGCACTCTGGGCTTTCTTTTGGCCTGATATATCCTAGACATGGAGCTGAAGAAGCTGGCAACCTATAAATAATAAGTGCAAACAAACAAACAGAAGCCTCAATAAAGGTCTAAGAAAAGAGGTGGCCTATGAAGATAGAAAATATTTAGATGACCAGGCAAAGAATTTATAATTCAGTCCTCAAAAGCAAATGCAACAAAAACAAACATTGACAGTTGGGACCTGATTAAACTAAAAAGCTTCTGCACAGCAAAAGAAGCTATCAATAGAATAAATAGACACTCTATAAAATGGGAGAAAATATTTGCACACTATGCATCTGACAAGGGACCAATCCAGAATCTTATAAGGAATTTAAATAAATTGACAAGAAAAAACAAACAACCCCATTAAAAAGTGGGCAAAGGACATGAACAAACATTTCTCAAAAGAAGATGTACAAGTGACCAACAAACATATAAAAAACTGCTCAATATTACTAATCATCAGAGAAATGCAAGTCAAAACTACAATGAGATACCATCTAACACAAGTCAGAATGGTTATTATTAAAAAGTCAAAAAAGAACAGATGTTGGCAAAGTTGTAGAGAAAAGGGAATACTCATACATTTTTTGGTAGGATTGTAAACTAGTTCAGCTCCTGTGGAAAGCAATTTGGAGATTTCTCAAAAAAACTAAAAATAGAATTACCATTAGACTCCGCAAACTCATTACTGGGTATATACCCAAAAGAAAATAAATTGTTCTATCAAAAAGACACCTGCACTTGTATGTTCATCACAGCACTATTCACAATAGCAAAGATATGGAATCAACTTAGATGCCCCAAAACATATGGTATTTGGTTTTTTGTTTATGTGTTAATTCATGTAAAATAATGGCCTCCAGCTGTATCCATGTTGATGCAAAGGACATGATTTCATTCTTTTTTATGGCTGCATAGTATTCCATGGTGTATGTGTGCCACATTTTTTAAATCCAAGACTGAATAAAGAAACAAAAACTAAGGCCAGTCAGGATGGCTTACGCCTGTAATCCTAGCACTTTGGGAGGCTGAGGTGTGCAGATCACCTGAGCTCGGGAGTTCAAGACCAGCCTGACCAACATGGAGAAACCCTGTCTCTACTAAAAATACAAAAAATTAGCTGGGCATAGTGGCGCATGCCTATAATCCCAGCTACTTGGGCGACCAAGGCAGGAGAATCACTTGAACCCAGGAGGCAGAGGTTGTAGTGAGCCAAGATAGCGCCATTGCACTCTAGCTTGGGCAACAAGAGCAAAACTCTGTCTCAAAAAAAAAAAAAAAAAAAGAAAAGAAAAAGAAAAAAGAAACAAAAAAACAACTATCATGTGTTTTCATTTATAAGTAGGAGGTAAACATTGGGTGCACACAGACATAAAGATGGGAACAATAGGAACTGGGGACTCCAAAAGAGGGAGGAAGTAGGACAAGGGTTGAAAAACTACCTACTTGCTACTGTGGCCACTATTTGAATGATGGGTTTAATTGAAGCCCAAACCTTAGCATTATGCAATATATCTGCATAGCAAACCCACACTTGAATCTAAAAAGAAAAATAAATTTAAAACACTTAATTGGTTTATTAAAGTTTATTAAGTCTTTCAAAAGAAAAAAATATTTAGGTAATGATCTCTTCACTTCCGCCAAACACCATGAAAAAAATCTGTGGTCCCTGTTCTTTCCCATACCACCACTCCCCACTACCATGCCATCAAGGACCAAATGGAAACTTAGATTTTCACCCGTGTGTGGCTCTAGAAAGAAACCCAATACCACCCCAAAAAGGTGGTATCAGAGAAAGTCAAGTGGGGAGCTGGGACTGTATGCTTTGCACATCAGCAAAAATTGTGAGGAGTACCTGAACTTACATCACATTCAGCAGTTATGAGGTAGTCATCCTCTCTCCATTGGTTAGGGGTTAAATCAGAACTAGAGGAGTCAAGACCTTCACTATGGCTTGGTGATAATGAGACCACCCCCTCTAGTGTCAGCAGAGACCATGTGAGGAGCTGGAAATCACAGTCCTGCTGAGCAATAACAAAGAGCCCTTAACACACAGGTGTCAGTGGAGGCTGAGTGAGAAACCTGAACTTCTACTCCCATCCAGTAGTAACAGGAAAGCACCTCTACTTCCTTTTCCAGAGTAGTGTCAGAAAAATACAGCTTAAAGAAGTTTAAAATAATATGAGTTTCATTATGTAATATGAAAATGTCAAATTTTCAATTAAAAATTATAACCAAAATAAGAACAAGAAAGAGCTCAAACTGAATAAAAATAATAATTAATACATATTAATACCATATGACAGAAATTTTAGAATTGTCTGACAAAGATTTTAAAGCAGCCATGATAAAAATACTTCCATGGGCAATTACGAAGATGCTTGTGATAAGTGAAAAAACAGAATGTCTCAGCAAAGAAATAGAAAAGATAAAAACCAACCAAATGCAATGTAAGAACTGAAGAATACAATGACTGAAAAACCCTCAGTGGATGAGATCAACATCAGATGAATAGAACATCAGAGGAGAGAATAAATGAAAAGAGAACAATAGAAATTAATCTAAACAACAGAGAGAAAACAGAATTCAAAAACTGAACAGGATTTCAGGACATGTAAGACTATTACAAAAGATTTAATATTTGTGGCATCAGAGTCTCAGAAGGAGGAGAATAAAAGAGCATGGTTGAAAAAGTACTTTAAGAATAATGGCTAAAAATGTCCCAAATTTGTCAAGAGCTATAAACCTACAGATCCCAAATAAGATAGATCTTCATGATTCATTCCAAGATGCACCATGATTAAAATTCTGAGAACTAAAGAAACAAAACTTGAAATCCAGAGGAAAAATGACACTTTTACTATTAGGATAAAATTAGAATGACAGCATATTTCTGAAAGAAATAATGAATGCCAGAAGGAAGTGGCACAATATTTTTCAGGTGCTGAGAGAAACCAAAACTGTCAACCCAGAATCCTATACCCAGTGAAAATATTTTTCAGAAATTAAGGGGAAATCATGATATTCTCAGACAAGGTTAACCTAAGTAAATTTTTTGCCTGTAGACCTATCCTCAAAGAATAGCTAAAGAAAATTCTCTAAACAGAAAATGATAAAAGTAGAAATCTAGAAACATGAGGAAGGAAGAAGGGACATAGTAAGGAAAAATATGGCTAAGACAATAGACTTTGCTATCCTCTTGAGTAAAAAATATATAGAGAGAAAATAGTTAAGACAATCATACTATAAATAGGGGCAGGTAAAAGAGAGTAAAGGAAAGTAACATTTCTATATGCCACTCAAGCTAGTAAAACAATGACTATACACACACATACACACCACACACACACACACACACACACAATATAATACCTAGAATAACCATTGAAGAAGCTATAGTAAGAGATACACTTAGATCACCATAGATAAATCAAAATGGAATTCTAAAAAAAATTTATGTAACACATAGGAAAACAGAATGGAGAAAACAAACAAAAAAACAAATGAAAGGTAAATACACAGATGTAAGCCCTAACATAAACAATTATCTTGAATGTTAATGGTGTATATCTACTCCAAGTGAAAGATAAATTTGCAGAGTGAATAAAAAACATGACCTAAGTATACAAAATCTATTAGAAACTCATTTCAATTGTAAGAATATAGGCAAATTAGAAGTATAATGATGGAAAAAATATACCATGCAAGCACTAATCAAAAGAAAGCTGATGTGGCTGTATTAATATCATACAAAGTGGAATTCAGAGCAAATGAAATTGTCAGTGACAAAGAGAGACATTATATAATGATAAAAGGGCCAATGCACAAACAAAACATAGCAAATCTAAAACTGTATGCATAAAACAACACAGCCGAAAAAGATGTACAGCAGAAACTGATAGAACTGAAAGGAGAAATACACAAATCCACAATAGAACAACTAGACAGAAAAGCAGCAAGTATATAAAGGAACTGAACAAAACCATCAACCAACAGGACCTAATTTATAGCAGATTCTACTCACAATAGAAGAATACACATTCTTTTCAAGTGTTTGTGGAATATATTCCAAGATAGTTCATGTCCTGAGCCATAAAACAAATGCTAACAAAAATTTTTACATTAAAATTATACAGAACATTAAAAAAATTTTATTTTAGGGTGTACACTTGAAGGTTTGTCACATAGATAAACATGTGTCACAGGGGTTTGGTGTACATATTATTACATCACCCAGGTATTAAGCTCAGCACCCAATAGTTATCTTTTCTGCTCTTCTCCCTCCTTCCATCCCCACTCGAGTAGATCCCAGTGTCAATTGTTTCCTTCTTTGTGTTTATAAGCTCTTATCATTTAGCTCCCAATTATAAGTGAGAACATGTGGTATTTGGGTTTTTAGTCTGCTAAGGATGATGGTCTGTAGCTCCATCCATGTTTCTGCAAAATACATGATCTCATCCTTTTTATGACTGCATAATATTCCATGGTGTATATGCACCACATTTTCTTTATTCAACCTGTCATTGATAGGCATTTAGGTTGATTCCATGTCTTTGCTATTGTGAACAGTGCTTCAGTGAACATTTGTGTGCATGTGTCCTTATGGTAGAATGCTTTATATTCCTCTGGGTATACACCTAGTATTAGGATTGCTGGGTTGAATCCTAATACTAGGTATATTTTAGCTCTTTAAGGAATTGCCACACTGCTTTGCACAATGGTTGAACTAATTTACACACCCACCAACAGTGTATAAGGGTTCTCTTTTCTCCATAACTTTTCCAGCATCTATTTTGTTGATTTTTAAAATAATAGCCAAAGAACACATTTTCTAACCACAATAGAATCAAACTAGAAATCAATAATAAACAAACTAGAAAATAATAATCAAACTAGAAATCAATAAATATAACAGAAAAATTGCCAGGCATTTGACAACTAAACAATATATTTCTAAATAACTCACACATCAAAGAGGAAATTCTTAGATAAAAAAAAATACACCAAACTAAATGGAAATGAAAATACAACATATAAAAATTTATGTAACGAAACTAAAAAAGTGCTAAAAGTTAAATTTATAGTACAAAATGCCATTAGAAAAGATGAGAAGTCTAAAACAAATAATCTAAACTCTTACTTCAGGAGCCTAAATTTAAAAAAGAGCAAAATAAATCCTAATCAAGCAGATGTAAGGAAAAAAAGATACATACTATAAACTCCTCAAACTGAAATGCAAAGAAAATAAAGAATAAAAAAATCCAAGGGCCATGAGGCAATTACAAAATTCATAACATATATGTAATATGAATTCCAGAACAAAGAGAAAAGAACAGAACTATTTGAAGCAATAATGGTTAAGAACTTTATAAAATTAATTACAGATGCCAACCCACAGGTCCAGGAAACTCAGGCAAGGGATACCAAAAGTGTCTACATGTAGGGATATCATATTTAAACTGGAAAAACAAACACACACCAAATCAGAGAGAAAATCTTGAAAGAAGCCAGACGTAAAACAAACAAACAAAATAAAAAAACAAAGAAAAAACTTACCTACAAAGGAACAAGGATTAAGAATTACACTGAACTTCTCTTCCAAAGCCATGTAAGCAAACATAGAGCAAACCCTGAAGGTTCCACAAAAAATTCTCTTCAAACTATTAAACAAGTTCAGCAAAGTTAAAGGATACGCAATCAACACTAAAACATCAGTTGCATTTTTACATGCTAACAATGAACAATCAGAAAGAAGAAATCGAGAAAACAATTCCATTTACAATAACATCAAAAAAGAATAAAATATTTAGGAATAAACCTAACCAAGAAGCTGAAAGACTTTTACATTGGAAACTACAAAACATTGCTGAAAGAAACAAAATAAGACATAACTGGAATGACTCCTGTGTTCATGGATTGAAAGACTTAATACTTTTAAGATACCAATGCTACCCAAAACAATCTATAGATTCAACACAATCCCTATGAAAATCCCAATGACATTTTTTTTGCATAAATACAAAAATAAATTCTAAAATTTGTATGCAGTTTCATGGGATGCTGAATAGCCAAAACAATCTTGAAAAAGAACAACAAAGTTGGAGGACTCAAGTTTCCTGATTTCAAAACTTACTAAAAAACTACAGTAATCCGAGTGGCATTAGCATAAAAATAGACATATAGACCAATGGGATGATATAGACAATCCTGAAATAATCCTACAAGTTTATGGTCAAATGATCGTTGACAAGGATGTCAAGACCAATCAATGGGGAATGAAGAGTCTTCAACAAATGGTGTCAGGAAAACTGGATATTCACTTGCAAAAATAGTAAAGTTGGACCCTTACTTTACATCTAATACTGAAGTTAACTCCAAATGGGCTTGAAATCTAAACATAATGCTGAAAATATAACATTCCTAAAAGAAAACATAGGGGAAAGTCTTTCTCATATTGGATTTGGCAATGATTTCTTGGATATGACTCCAAAAGCACAGGCAACACAAGCAGCACAAATAGGCAAATTGGTCTATATCAAACCTAAAGACTTCTTTCTGTTAAAGGACACCATCAACAGAGTGAGAGGACAATTTACAGCATTGGAGAAAATATTTGCAAATCATATATCTGATAAGAAATTAATCTCCAGAATATACGGGGAGCTTCTGGAATTTGACAATTAAAAAAAAAAACAATTAAAAATGAGGCCGGGCACCATGGCTCATGCCTGTAATCCCAGCACTTTGGGAGGCTGAGGCAGGCAGATCACCTGAGATCATCATTCAAGACCAGCCTGGCCAACATGCCGAAACCACATCTCTACTAAAAAATACAAAAATTAGCTGGGTGTGATGGCAGGTGCCTGTAATCCCAGCGACTTGGGAGGCTGAGTCACAGAGAATTGCTTGAATACGGGAGGCAGAGGTTGAGTGAAGTGAGATCACCCCACTGCACTCCAGCCTGGGTGACAGAGCGAGACTATTGAAAAAAAAAAAAAAAGGTGAGGGAGAGGATTTGAATAGACATTCCCCCAAAGATGATATAAACATGGGCAAAAAGCATATGAAAAGATGCTCGACATCACTAATTATTAGGGAAATGCAAATCAAAAGCACAATGAGATATCACACCTACTAAGATTACTATTATCAAACAAAACAAAAGAGAAAATAACAAGTGTTGGTGAGGATGTGGAGAAACTGGAACTCTTGTACACTGTTGGGGTTATAAAATGGTGCAGTTACTATCGAAAACAGTATAATTGTTCCTAAAAAAATTAAAAATAGAACTACTCTAAGATCCAGTTATTCAACTTCTGGTTATATATGTAGCAGAATGGCAAGCAGTGTCTCAAAGAGATATTTGCATACCCATGTTTACAGTGGTATCATTTACAATAACCAAGAAGTGTCCACTAATAGATGTCCACTGATAGATGAATGTCCACTGATAGATGAATGAATAAACAAAAGGTGGAATATATATACAATAGAATATTAACCTTAAAAAGGAAGGAAATCTGTCATGCCACAACCTGAATGACCCTTAAAGACACTATGCTAAGTGAAATAAGCCAGTCACAAAAAGACAAATATTGTGTGATTCCATTTACATGAGATATCTAAAGTAGTCAAATTCATAGACATAGTAGAATGGTGGTTACCAGGAGCTTGAGGGAGGAGGAAATGGAAGTTGTTTTTTAATGGGGCATAGAGATGAAAAAACTTGGGAGATCTGTTTTGTAAGACTGTGAATATACTTAGCATTCTGAACTGTACACTTAAACATAGTTAAGAGGGTAAATTTTATGTTGTTTTTTCTAATCACAATAAAAAGAGAGAAGAAAAGAATGCAGGAAAGTGTATTATGCCCATCAAAAGAAAGCTGGAGTAGCTATACCAGTTTCAGATAGACTTCAGGGTAAGGGAAAATATCAGAGATAAAACAATGTATCACAGAATGATAAAAGGGAACATTTCTCAATTATGAAATAACAATCCTTAACGTCCATTTTCCTAACAAGGCATCATAATACCTGAGGCAAATACTGATAGAACTGGAAAGAGAATGATGTCATTAAGATTGCAGAAAGAAGGTAACCCACACATATTCCCCCACAACAACTAAAATTCTATGCCCATCCACAGTAAAATATCTCCTGCAAGAGCATCTGAATGCAGGCCTATATAGGCTGGAAAGCCACATTAACTTTCAGTCCTTGCAGGACTCTTGGCAAGCCTGGGTTTGGAGAATCCTCCAGTGCTAAGATGGTGGCAGCATTCAAAAGTTCAGGGAATTCAACAGTCAGCCTGTTTAGAATCCTTGGAAAACCCTCTGAAGAAGGGTAGCCACAAGCCAAGCCAGACTGCAAAGACTAAAATAAATACTAATAACTCAATGTGCAGATATTATCCCATATCCCTAAGCATCAAGAGCATTCAGGGAAAAATGACCTCACCAGCATACAAAATGAGGTACCAAGAGTGACCCTAAAGTGATAGACACGTGTGATCTCTCAGAAGAAGAACTAAAAATATTTTAAGAAGCTCAATAAACTTCAAGAAAACACAGAGAATTAATTAAAAATTTATTAGAGACATTTTAACAGAGACATCAAAATAATTTTTAAAAATTGAATGGAAATCCTAGAGCTGAAAAATGCAGTGAATCAAATAAAAAAAGAAACAGAGAATATCAACAGCAGAACTGATCAAATGGAAGAAAGAATCAGTGATCTTGGAGACAAACTATTTGAAAGTATAGAGTCAGAGGAGGAAAAAAAAGAATAAAAAGGAATGAAGAAAGCTTATAGGCTCTATATGGGATATTAAATATTTAGATTATTGTAGTTAGGAAACTGAGAGAGACAAAAGGGTGGAAAGGTTACTCAAAGAAATAATAACAGAAAACTTTCCAAACCTGAGAAAATTATAAATATTCAGATACATGAAGGTCTCAAAGGTCATTAGTGAGAGTTCACCCAAATAAAAACATCATAAGACATACTATAATCAAATTCTCAAAGACCAAAGACAAAGAGAGGATCTTGAAAGATCCCATTTTATTAAAAAAGTTGTTTTTTAAAAGGTAAACAAAACTGACAAAACTTTAGCTAGACCAAGAAAAATATAATAAAAAGACTAAGATAAACAAAATCAGAATTGAAAAAGGAAATATTACAACTGGGACCACAGAAATATGAAGAATCATCAGAGACTATTTTGAACAACTATATGCTACCTAATTGGAAAACCTAGAAGAAATGGATAAATTCCTGGACACATACAGCCTACCAATATTGAACTATGAAGAGATAGAGAACCCAAACAAACAAATAATGAGTTATAAGACCAAAGCTGTAATAAAATATTTTTCATCAAAGAAAAGCCTAGGACCTGATAGCTTTACTGCTGAATTCTACCAAACACTTAGGAACTAATACCAAATCTACTCCAACTCTTCAAAAATATCGAAGAGGATGGAATCTTTTCAAACTCATCCTGTGTTTGGCATTACCAAAACCAGACAAGGACACGACAAAAAACGAAAATGACAGGCTAGTATCTGCAATGAATATAGATGCAAAAAATCCTCATAAAATACTAGAAAACCAAATTCAACAACACATTTGAAAAGATCATTCACCATGATCAAATGGAATTCATTCCAAGGGTACAAGAATGGTTCAAAATATGCAAATAAATAAACATGATATATCGCATCAACAGAATCAAGGACAAAAACCATATGATTATTTTAATAGATAGTAAAAAATGTGTTCAATAAAATTGAACATCACTTAATAACAAATAAACTCTCAACAAACTGGTGTAGAAGAAACATACTTCAACTTGATAAAGGCCGTTTATGACAAATCCACAGTTAATATCATACTGAATAAAGAAAAATTGAAAGTCTTTCCATTAAGATCTGGAACAAGACAAGAATGCCTACTTTCATCACTTTTATTCAACATTGTACTGAAAGTCCTAGCTAGAGCAATTAGACAAGATAAAAAAAAAGGGGGGGCATCCAAACTGGAAAGAAGTCAAGTTGTACTTGTTTTCAGATAAAACAATCTTATATTTAGAAACACCTAAAGACTCCACCCAAAAACTACTAGACCTGATTAAGGAATTCTACAAGCTATAGGATACAAAATAAACAAAGCTGGAGGCATCACACTATCTGATTTGAAATTATACTATAAATCTATGGTAACCAAAACGGCACGTACTGGTATAAAAACAGACCCATAGACCACTGGAATAGAATAGAGAACCCAGAAATAAATCCACATACTAAGGGGCCAACTTATTTTTGACAAAGATGTCAAGAATATACATTGGGAGAAAGGATAATCTCTAATAAATAGGGCTGAGAAAACTGGATATCTGTGTGCAGAAGAATGAAACTTGATCTCCATCTTTCACCATAGAAGAATCAACTCAAATGGACTAAAGACTGAAATGTAAGACCTGAAACTATGAAACCACTAAAAGGAAACACTAGGCAAACGCTCCGGAACATTGATCTAGGCAGAGAGATTTTGAGTAAGACCTCAAAAGCACAGGCAACAAAGGCAAAAACAGACAAACGGGACTCCATCAAGGCAAAAATCTTCTGCACAGCAAAGGAAATAATAAAAAAGTAAAGAGATAACCTAAAGAATGGGAGAAAATATTTGCAAACTCTCCATCCAACAAGGGATTAATAGCTAGAATATAAAAGAAACTCAAACAACTCAATAGCAAAAAACAATCTGATTTTAAAAATGGAGTAAATACCTGAATAGACATTTCTCAAAAGAAGAAATACAAATGGCCAGTAGATATACAAAAAAATGCTCAACATCACTAATCATCAGGGAAAGCAAATCGAAACCACAATGAGATATCATCTCACCCAGTTAGAAGAGCTACTATCAAAAAGACAAAAAATAACAAATGCCGGTGGGGATGTGAAGAAAAGGGAACATGCATATATTGTCAGGGAGGAAAGTAGTACACCATTATTGAAAAAGTATGGAGGTTCCTAAAAAAACTAAAAATAAAACTACTATATGATCCAGTAATTCCACTGCTGGGTATATATCCAAAAGAAAGGCAATCAGTATCTGAAAGCGATATCTTCACTCCCATGTTTATTGCCTCATTATTCATAATACCCAAATAAGGAATCAATCTAAGTGTTCCTCAATGAATGAATGAATAAAGAAAATGTACATATACACAATGGAATATTATTTGACCATAAAAAAGAATGAAATCTCATCATTTGAAGCAACGTAGATGAAACTGGAGGTCATTATGGTAAGTGGAATAAGCCGGGCACAGAAAGACAAACATCATGTGGTTTACTCATATGTGAGAGCTTAAAAGGTGTATGTCATGGAAGGAGAGGATAGAATCATGGTCACCAGAGGCTGAGAAGGGAAAAGAGAAGGGAGGTATGAAGAGAAATGGATTAAGGGGTAAAACATACAGTTAGAAGAAATAAGTTCTAATATTCACTAGTATAGTAGGGAAATCATAGTTAACAATAATTCGTTGTATGTTTCAAAATAGCTGGAAGAGAAGAATTCTAAGATTTCCACCACAAAGAAAAGATAAATGTTTGAGGTGATACATATCTCAATATCACTGATTTGATTATTACACATTGCATAAAGGTATCAAAATATCACAAATACCCCCAAAATATGTACTGCTATGTTATGTGAACAAAACAATAAAAAAAAAAAAAACTTCAAGAAGAAAAAGACCAATTTTAGTGGTGGAAATTGGACAATAAAACAGGACACATAGTATGCAAGTTGGTGATATGTGATTTGGAGGAAAATAAAACAATGGAGTCTTAGAAGAGAGTCACAGTTTAAATAGGGAGGTCAGATAAGACCTTACAACTCAGATGATCTCTGAGAAAAGGCAGGAGGGAAGGAGCTATCTTGGTTTCTGGGGGCAGAGCGCCTTGTGAGAGGAAACAGGAATCGTGCGGAAGCCCGTAGTGGGAACCTGCGCAGGTTATTTGAGGCCTTTGTGGCAGGAAGAGAGTTAGTTAGGGGAAGGGCTGTGGGATCAGAATGCATTGTTTATGGGCCACTGTGGGAATCTTGGCTTTTACTCTGAAGGAAATGAGGATTTTGAACAGAGTTGTGATTTAGCAGACTATGGTTTGTGGTTTAGCAGAATGTGATATAAAAAAAAGTATGGTCCTTATCTCCAGTTTCTGGCACAGAATTCCTAAAACGCTTGGAATTTGCTGAATGATAGGAGTGTCTTTTGAACGTAAACAAGATGATTCAAGTGGTGGGGAAGCCCTGGAGAGTTTCAGGATGGAGCTGGTCACCAGAAGAACCAACCCATGCTTAGAGGGTTAGAACTTTTAGCCTTACCCACTAGCTCTAGGGAGAGGACTGGGACTGGAGATGGAGTTCATTCACCAATGGTGAATATGCTTATAGAACAAAATAATAAAACATGCTTATGGAATAAAAGCTCCACTAAAACTCTGAAACTACTCGGCTAGGGGAGCTTCCAGGTATGTGAACATATTGATGTGTGGGGCAGTTCAACTGCCTGGGGAAGGGACAGAAGTTCTGCATACCCCATCTTTAATCTTCCAATGCTTTCATCTATGCATCTCCTCTCTTTGGCTCTTTCTAAGGTGTAGCCTTTGTAACAAAACTGTAATGGTAAGAGTAGCACTTACTATAAGGTTATTGCCGAGTTTAAAATGAGGAAACTGAGGCCAGCATGAGACAAATTAAATTCCAGTTTATTCAGCTCCCGGGCGAGGTTCTGTGGTCCTGGGGGAGGGAGAGAGAGAGAGAGAGAGAGAGAGAGAGAGAGGGGCCAGAGAAGTTGCTCCCAACCGTTCTGGGAGTGGGGCTTTATATGGGGTGAGGGCAATAGATTGGTCAGTGGGGGAACAAAGCATTGGTCATAGAGAGACTGGACCTGGACTTGGCAAGTTGCCATTGGTAGCCCAGTGGGGCTATTGAAAGGTGGGCAGGAGAAGGTAAAAGATTGATCAGTGAGGAAACAAAGCATGGGCACCTGTATTGGCCAGAGAGAGAGGCTGGACCCAGACTTGGCGAGCTGCCATTGGTCAGGCTCTCGGCGAGATTTTTGAATTTTGGGCTGAGAGCATGATTTAGTGCTGAGGGTGGGGTTAGGGGTGGAATGCAGGAGTGGGTGTGCGTAGCCGTCATGGAGAAGGCAGGCACTGAGTGGAATGTCTGGCCTCCTGATAACAGTGTTATCAGGTGCGGAGGGGGTGGGTATTGTCCATCCGGCTCCCGGCGAGGCTATCGGCCTTACACTCGCCTCACCGGGCAGACACTACACAGGAACAGGGCAGACCTCCGCTGCAGAGCACCCCAAAAACCATCCCAGGAGAGTGCCCCAAAGAGCTGACAGCGGCTTTTGTAAATAAAGTTTTGCAGACACAGCTGCACCCATTTGCAGGGCCACGGCGCCTACGGTATTTACCACCTGCTCTCTGTGGGGAAAGGTGGCTGCAAACCACTGGTCCAGACCAGCTATCTGGTTCTGCACGGGAGTAAAACACTGACTGAGCAGAGACACTTTTCTGAACATTCTTTCAGCTTCTCCAGAGGCCACAGCAAGGACAGCGTGTGCAGGGTCTGCTGGGGTCCAAGTCCCACCCTGGGCTGGGGCAGTGACTCTGTGCCTGTTTTCCCACTTGTAAAGCGGGGATCATGGCAGCACCCACATCCCTGGCTACCGAGGGGATGAATTAGTGAAGCCGTTCAGGGCCTGGGGCTCCCCAGTATATGCAGCTGCTCCTTGAAGCCTCGGAAAAGCCCCTCTGTCCGAACCAGAATCCTAGATGTCCAGGCAGCGAAGAGGTCTGAACCCAGGGGTCGGGGTTGGCATTTGTGGGGTGTTCAGTGGTTTCCAGGAAAACAGGGCAAGACGGTGCAGGGCGCCGTGGGAGCCCGCCATCCCGGTCACCCCAACCCACCTGCTTGTAAAGGGGCCGGGCCAGGACCCACCACAGCGTAGCGCAGCCGGTACTGGATGGTGCCGAAGCATCCCAGGAGGACAACGACGATGGCGAGGTTGGCCAGGACGGGCGCCCACTGGTACCCCAGGAAGTCAAACAGCTGCCTCTCCAGGGCGGTGACCTAGAAGCAGGGCAGCGCCAGGAAGGGCGGACCTGAGGGAGGCCCAGCCCGCCAGCCAGGCACCCAGCCGGCACCTCCTCCCCATGCCCGCCGACCACACCTTTGTTTGATGAGGAACACCAGGGCCTAAGTCCTCTCCACCACCACCACCAAGCAGGCGCTGAGCACCTCCAGAAAAAACTCCAAAGACCCTGACAGGCCCCTCCTGTCAGCGTTCCTCCCTGGAGTAGGTGCCATCCTCTCTGTCCCACGTTTCCTCATCTGGAGAATGGGAACTTGGGGGCTGTTCTAAATCATGAATTATAGGACCAAGAGACAGACACAGACAGCCCAGAAAACACCACTTGGGGGTCAGATGGTGGGAAGGACGGACACAGGTTCACAAGGGTGCTGGAGGCCCAGGCCCCAGCACGTGAGTGACAGGTGCACAGAAGACGTGTCCCTGTGGGGCAAGCAGACGATGCTTTTACGACCCACTCGGCTGTCGTGCCTCCTGCTCAGCCGACAAGACTCAGGATCTTCCTGATTTCGCAACAGATAAGGCCCCACAGTCCCAGGGCCAAGCCAAGGCTCCCAGCCAGCCAGGGTCTCCGGGCCGCTCCAGCCTGGCAGAAACCACTCTCCTGCGCTGCCATGACTCCCTGCACCTGGGAAGTGAGCTTGGGCCATCTGTCCAGCATCCCACCAGCCCCCCTGGAGAGGCTGGGCCCTGGCCTGGAGGGGCCAGGCCTTCCCATCGCACTGAGGGTCCCTACCCGCCTCCCCAGGCGACAGCTGATCCCCAACCAAAGGGGCATTTGCTGTCAGGGCTGGTCAGGGACTCCCTGCGGCCAAAGACCTGACACGGGCCAGCGGTGGGGGTGGGGTCCCTCCCTGACCCCACTCTCCCACTGCTAGATGACAGCGAGAAGGCAGGGTGCAAGGGACTTGCCTGTCCTCCCTGTCCCTCCGACTGAGTCCTCCCAGGCAGGGACCAAGCTCCATTGTTTCTGGCCACTGGGTGGGGAGAGTCGGAGACTCGATCGCTGACTCAGGCTTCGGGGGGCAGGAGGGGCCACAGACCAGGCCAGAGCTGGCCCCGAGGCAGGACACAGCTGTCCAGGAGGCAGCCAAGGCAGCTTCAGGTGCCCGGAACCACACTGTGCACGAGCGCTGGGCTGCACTCACCCCGTGCCTCGGCCTCCTGGTCTGTGAGCCGCCGGTGTCTGCACAGCTGGATACAGCACAGCCTCACACCCGTGCCCGGCAGAACCAAGTGCCCACCGCCGCCAGCTGCCCTGGCCATAGCAGCACATGTGTGCAGAGCCCCAGGTGCAGACCTCCTCGGGGATGGCCTCACCCACACTCACGGGACCCTCTGAGGAGGCCACAGTGCCTGTCCACACGCCCTCTGTGCTCTGAGTCCTGGGAACCTGCCCTGCATCCTCCATGGGAAGGGGAGGCTGCCACAGACGCGCCCAAGGCAGTGTGATCTGGCAGGGGCAGGGAAGACTGGAAATGTCCGGTTCTGACAGGCCAGGCGCCGTCACGTGAGGACAGTGACTCCAGGTGACCAGAAGGCCTGCCTGGGACATGGATGGCTCAGGTGACAAGTGTCCCATATCTGCACACAAAGACACAGCGTGGCGTGTGCACATGGGGTGTGCTTGGGGGTGTGGACAGAAGGAGGTGGGGGCGGGGACAGGCAGGGCGGGAGCAGAAAGGCAGAGGCCGCATCAGCTCAGAGGGCCTTGGAGCTTCCCGGCCGGCCCCCACCCAGAGTCCTGCGGTCGCTTGGGGGAGCCTTGTGACCCTCGAAGGGAAGTTGTTCTTTCTGTGATCTCCGGAATTCTCTACGACCAGACCCACCTCAAGCTAGGGCCCCTGCCTGGGCCAGCTCTGGGCCTGGAATGCAGGGTCGCTCAAGCCTGGAGCTTGATGGGGGTGCTCAGCGGTGCCGGGACTGCCAGTCTCACAACCTGAGGAACAGACTGGGCAAGGGAGCTGCTGCCCACACTCACCAGCCAGGCAGGTCTAGCTCCTGCACTGTCCTCCCACCACACCTGGGGGATGGGGTGTGGGACATCACCCTGAGACTCCAGGCTGGCCACTCCTGAAAGTAGCCCAGGCCCCGCTCCCATGGAGCTTCCAGATGGGCCTCTTGGGCACTGGGTGGTCTCCAGGGACAAGACTTGGCACCCAAAGCCCCTGGCCTCCCAGGTGTGGCCTCGTCCCCACCCTGCCTCCATCTTCAGTTCACAGACAGAGAGCTCTTCAGGCTGGGCTGGTCAAGGGTGGGGCCCACGGCCTCACGGCTCACCCATGTCCTCCTGTCCGTCCCAGGCCATCTTGGGCACAGCCAATCCCACCCAGCTGAGGGGAGTGCCGCTCCATCCCTGGCCCTCGCCGCCTGCAAAGGTTCCTACTGAAGAGGACAGGCCAGGCACAGTGCTTGCAGGCCAGAATGGACTCACGGAATCACTGAAACCCACTGAGACAGCCTCCTCCAATGAGACTCCCCCACCCCGCCCTGCTGTCCAGCACCCACACGGTGCCTGGTGCCATGAGGGAGACCTCCTCACTGCTTCAACCCCAGGGAGGGGCGGCCCCTTGGTGAGTGACAGCTCCAACAGCCCTGTTTGAGGGTGGACCCAACACCAGGCCTCAGATGGCCTCAGATGGCCTGACCACCACCAGCTTGGAGAGACACTCTCCCCGACCCTGTTCTCCTGCCCGGGACTCCAGGGTGCTGCGGGTGTCTGGGTCGGGAGCAAGCCCACAGCACTGCGCCCTGAGCTTCCACGCAAGGCCCATCAAGAGGGACAGAGACGCTGCCCAGGGCACCCACGGCGGCAGGAGGCTCAGGGTCCTTCCCTTGCGTGGCGTCCCCAGGCCTCCGTGAAGGGGCGTCACAGATAGCTCCACACAGGAGTCACAGCTTAGAGACCCGCAGGGCTCAGCAGTTGCGTATCAATGAAGACTGTGAACAGAGCGCGTCAGGCAAACTGAACAGGCCTAAAATGACACTAAGAAACACCACTGGCCACGAAGGACGCTCAGGACTCACCTCAGCATCCTGGGAATAAAAGGCCTGCCCAGCGCCCGCTGCACCTGACGGCTTCTGCAGAACTCACCCTGCGAAGGCCCAAGGCAGGGCTCGTGTCTCGGAGGCCTCGCTGAGCAGGTGAATTGCCGAAGGCACCCCAGCCACCTGGCCGACCCCCACAGAGGATGGAGACCACAGGAGCTAGGCCTAGAGGGACGTGAGCCCCTCCACTCCAGCCTGCTCTCCGCCGAGGCCACCTGTTCCCCTGCAGAATGGGGTGCCAGCAGCCTTATCACCCGTCTCTCCCGACATCCCCTTGAGATGCAGCCCAAGCCCCTCAGGTTGTGCAGCTCCATCCTTCTGACCTCTCACCCCCAACCCCTGCTGCCCTGCGCCGCCCACGTCACAGGCAGAGTCTTCTCAACTCCTGGGACAGCTGAGCTCCCACCTCACTTAGAACTCAGGGTCTATGCCTGTGCCACGCCCACCTGTGGCCGGCACCTCATCCCCGGTCCCACTCCCTGCAGCACCAGCCCTGCCCACCCCTTCCCGCACCTGCCCGCCCCTGCCTGGCATAATCACATGATGACTTCCATGCTGCTTTGCTCACATCAACCATCAAGGGAGCTGACGGAGGGCGGAATCCACCTGTCTCTGCAGATGCTGCCAGCCTGGGCACTGCCTGGCATAGAGGGCATGCTTTTCCTGAGGGCAGAGCCCAGCTGTCCATGTCCTGGTGGGATGCCACAGCCAAGGGAGGCCGGCTCACAGAAGACTCTCAGTTGTGTACACATTGGGAAAAGATCCTGGCACCGGAGGGCAGAGACCACAGAGAGCCCAAACCTGGGCAGTGTCCTGAGTGCGGGTGCTCAGCCTGAGCTCTCAGCAGCCCCCACGGACAGTCTCTACAGAGAGGCAGTGTGTGGAGCCTTGGCCATGGAGGGCTCAGAGACTGGACAGTCCCACACTCGAGGGCAGAGGAGGCTCTGGCCAGGTCCAGGGTGCAATTTCAACAGGCTCCAGGGACATGGGTGTCACGGCAGGCAGGGGCGCCAGGTGGAGGGACAGGCTGCAGCAAAGATCTGGAGGCAGATGGCAGTGGGGTCGAGGAAGTGGGGGAGGCACAAACTGAAGGGCCTGCACTGTGACGGGGGCTGCCTGGGACAGGACATGTGTGCAGCTGCACGCCCCTTCAGGCAGGGCTGGCTGACGGCATCTGCTCTAGACACTGAATTAAGATTCAAATCTTAGCGCCAGGCCTCCCCATCCTGCCCAGAGGATGCTAACCTACCAGTAGGGATGTCCGCCCTGCTGGAGCCCCGGGGGGAGGCAAGCGAGCCCCTCAAAGGGGCAGTTCTTGCCCTGACCTGCTTTGCCTATCCCCAGCACATTGATGTGTGTTCTGGGCTGGCGGCCGGGGCAAGCTACACGTCTCGGCTAAGGAGTCTCAGCCTTAGGAGAAGCCTCAGGTCTGGATCCGGAATGGACACCCTGAAGCACAGGGGGTGGGGGCATCTTTTTGATCTCGAAGCCAAGGCACCCAGAGGCTCAGTTCTCCATGACGTGTGGCCACATGCGTGAGCAGTGAGTCTCATGCCACCATGGAAGCAGGCGACCCTGGTGGCTCTGCCAGGACCCAGCCCCAAACCCCTTCCTGGGCCTCTGGCTCCCGGGTCTCCTCAGTACGGTGGGGCAGAGCCTGGGAACCGGATGCAGCACAGCCCTGCTCGGTGTTTTTGGGGAGAAAGGCTCCCACAAGTGATGCCTGGGCCCTTTGTCTTGTGGCTCTGTAACACAATTCTCACACTCATCAAAAACAAACAAAGGCTACCCAACCGCCTTCCTCCCCAGTCCCCGCCTACATGCAGTGACTAGAGTGGTGGAGGGAGTCAAGGTCTCTTCCCCAAGGCAGAGGAGGCATGGTGGGCGGCCAGACTGCCAACCTGGCCAGGCCAAAAGGCCTTTGACAGCTCGCTGCCAAGGTTCAGCAGGGACCCTAGAGGCTGGCCCTGAGGGGACATGGCTCTGCCCAGTCCCTGCAGCATCCCCCAGGTTTGCTGGGGAAGCCATGTGGCCGAAAGCCAGGACGACTCTTTTCCTCTTGGCTGCAACCAAATTTCCAAGGGCCTGCGTGGGTGCCCGTCTGTCTACTGTCCACCACAGAAGTGAAGCAGGAACACAACCCCCACTCACCCCTCTGCACCCCGAGGCCACATCCCTCCAGCATGGTCACGTGCCTCACCCTGCACCTGAGACTGGAACACCCATTTCTCTTGCCCAAACCCTAGCACTATCCACCCCAGCACATCCTCACAGCAATCACCAGTGTCCCGAAAGCAGCTTCACTTCCCGACGCCCACACACCACCAGCTGCCACTGGCCAGGCTCCAAACCCGGGTATCGGCCAAGCTTCTGCCTGTCCTTCATGAGGCTGTCCAACGGGCATTCGAGTCGACCACCCTTGCCCTCCCCATTCCTGCACCCAGTCTCCTAAGAGACCCCTGCCACTCAGGAGCCACTCACTGAAAGACACCAACTGCTGCAAGGCCTGGGATGGTCCCTGGGCCCCCCAGCCTGTGACAGAGCCTCAGGTTATCTCCCCAGCCCCAGCCAGGCTCCCAGGAAGCTCTGGCAGCTTCTTCCCTCCTGGTGGAAGGTCACAGTGCCTCGGCCGCCCCCAGCTCGCCTGTGCCCCGAAGCCGAGGACAGGAAACCCACACTGCCCAGCCATGGGCTCTGAGGGTTTTGCTCCTCAAAACTCCCTGCCCAGCCCTCCCAGCTTTAGGAAGAGGACGGGGAACGTGGTCCAGCTGCACTCCGTGGCCCACAAAGCACCGTTTCCTTTTTAAGACAGAGAAACCCAGGGCCCATTAGTGTGGAGGCAAAGCAGCCTCCCCAAACTTTGTTTGGCTTCCTCCTCTGAGGGCAGCAGGCTCTGGGAAAGAATCCATGTCCCAGGCATACCTGGAGTTTCGGACTCCAGAGCAGAATGGAAACTTGGTGGAGGGAGCTCTAGCCAATCCCGACACAGAAGACGCAGGCTGCGCCCTGGTCTCAGGCTCCAGCCCCTTCCCACCTCCCACCGCTCAGAGCCAGGCTGAAGGGGGGCAGCAGCGGGGGGGGCGGGGCTGGCTTGCACTCTGGTGGGCAGGATGCTCCCCCTTCACACTCACACTCCCACATACACTCCCACACACTCACACTCACACCATCTCACACACACACCCCCTCACACACACCACTCTAACACACCCTCACACACACACATTCACACACTGACACACACTCGCTATCACAGACAGTAACATTCTCACGAACACACACACCCACACACACACTCAAGCATAAACTCACTCACACCCAAACATACACTCATATTCCACTCTAACACACACCCTCAAACACACTCTACTCTAACGCACACACTCTCAGGCTCACATTCATACACACAGAAACACCCTCACGCACTCCACTCTAACACACACAAACTCATACACTCACACACACACACCACTCACACACTGACACTGACACTCCCACTCACTAACACTCCCAATCTCACACACACACACACTCACACACTCACGCACACACAATCACACTCTGACACACACACAGACACACATACACACCCCCAACTCTGATGCACAGTGACACACTCATACACTAAATCACACTGACACAAACACACTTGCACACACACGCTCACACACTCCACTTACAAACACACCCTCACACTCACCCACACACCCTCACACACTCATTCTCACACACACATACACACACAATCACTTACACTGACAAACTGACACACCCACATTCACACTCAACACACTAAATCACACACGGACACACTGACAATGTCACACTCACACACTCCACTCACATACACACTCACAAACCCATACACACTGACACACCCACACATCACACACACATTCAAACATACTCACACTCATACATACACTCATTCACACATTCACTCATACTGACACTGACACACACACAAATGCACAAAGCCATACACTCACACACACAGTCAGACATACACTAACACCCTCACACACACTCACACACTCATACCCTCACAGTCACACATTCACTCCCTCACATGCACACTCACACACACACAGTCATCACAGTCACACACAGAATCACACATTCACTCACACACACACACTGACACACACACTAAGTCATGACAAATACACCACTCACACCCTCACTCATAAACACACACCCTCACATTCACACACCCTGTCACTTTCACACACACTCACATTCATACACTCCCACACTCACATATTAACACACACATACACTGACACACACATTCTCACACACTCACTGTCACAAACACACTCACTCACACTGTCACACACACTCATTCACAAACTAACACACACACCCTCACAGTCATTCCAACACACACATTCCAACACACACACTCATCCTCACATTCACACACTCACATGCACTCACATTCAGTCATAAGTATTCACACCCTCACACACCCTCACACTCACACCCTCACACACTGGCACACTCACACACAGTCACACTCATACTTACACACTCACTCACACTCATAGTCACACCCTCACAGTCATAACTACATTCTCACACTCACACTGTTACATACATTCATTCCCTCACTAACACTCTCACATGCACATGCACAGTCAGTGTCATTCACAATCACCCACACACACATTCACATTCAATCGTACATTCAGTCGCACTCTCAGTAATGACACCCTCACACACTCACATTGACACACTCACACACACTGTCACACGCACACTCATTCACAAACACTATCACACACACCCTCACTAAATCACTCACAGACACACATACTGACACACTCTCACACTCAGACACATGCACTTTTACACACACCCTAACTCACTGACACACATACTGACATACTCACTAACACACACTGACACATTGAGAAACAGTCATAATCACACTCACCCTCACACTCACACAGTCATACACACACATACACCCTCACACTGACACACTCAAATTCACTGTCATAACACACACCCTCACACACTCATGCAGTCATTATTCACACCCTCACCCTCACATACCCTCAGACTCACTGACACACAGTCATAATTACCCATAACCTCACAGTCACACTCATACACTTACACTTAGTCATAATCACACACACACTCAAATTCACACACCCACACCCACTCACACACTCAATCACACTCACACCCTTACCCTCACACAGTCCTAATTACACCCTCACACACACACTCACACTTAGTCATAATCACTCACACTCACCCTCACAGATTTACACACCCACACTCACTGACACACCCACTCAATCACTCACACTCACACCCTCACACTCACACTCAGTCCTAATTACACCCTCACACACACTCACACCCTCACACACACAAACTAACATAGTCACTCACTTTCACACACTCACACTCACACTCTCCCTCACACACACACTGTCATAATCACACCCTCACACTGTCATACCCATCCACACTCACACTGACACACTCATCCTCACACACACAGTCACATTCACACACTCACATGCACTCACATTCACAGTCATAAGTATTCACATCCTCACACACCCTCACACTCACACACAGTCACACTCATACTCACTTTCACACACACACTCAGTCACACACCCTCACACACAGTCATAATTACACTCACACACTGTTACATACATTCATTCCCTCACTAACACTCTCACATGCACACGCACATACACTCACAGTGTCATTCACAATCACCCATACACAAATTCACATTCATACATTCACTCAGTCGCACTCAGTAATGACACACTCACATTGGCACACTCACACTGACACTCACCCTCACACCCTCACACTGACACACTCACAAACACACACTCACAATCACATATTCACAATCCCTCTCGCACTCACACTCACATCCATAATCACACTCTCACTTTCACTCACACTCACACACCCATACTCACAATCACACACCCTCACACACTTAACATTCACACACACTCACACTCAGTCATAATCACTTACACTCATTCACACCATCACACTCACACAGTCATATTTACTCACCCTCACACACACTGTCACTCATTCACACTCATACTCACACCCTCACTCACACTCACACTGAAACACACTCAAGTCACTCACACTCACACACACACTCACATACACTCCCTCACATTCACACTCAAAAGCTCACAGTCAACAGTCACACTGACACACTGACTCCCAGTCATAATCACTCTCACAGTGACACACACTCAGTCATGCTCTCACATTCACACACCCTCACACAGTCACTCATATTCTCACACCCACACAACCTCACACAGTCATAATTACACCCTCACATTCACACTCACACCCTCACTCATTCTCACACTGGCACACACAGTCACTTTCACACATGCTCACAGTCATACACACACTCACACTCATTTATACCCTCACAAACACACACATTCACAGTCTCACACTCATGAACTCACACTCACACAGTCACACTCAGTCATAATCACACTGAAACACTCCCAGTCATTACTCACACCCTGATACACACCCTCACTCGCACACTGATACCCTCACTCACAGTCACAGTCACTTTCACACTCACACTCACATATTCACACACACATTCTGTCATAATCACACATCCTCTAACACACCTCACACAAACACAAATACAGGCACACACTTTCACACTCTCATGCTCACATAATCACACTCCCTCACACTCACATGTACATACACTGTCATAATTACATCTTCACACTCAAACTCACACTCACACCCTCACTCACACACACTCACACACACTAAAACTTACAATCACACCCCCACTCACACACACTCACATTCACACACACACTGACACTGACACATTCACAGTCATTACACCCTCACACTCACACACATTCACACACTCAAACTCACACTCAAACTCACACATTCAGTCACTAACACACTCCCACTCATAATCACACTCATACCCTCACGCTGACACTCTGACAACTCAGTCACAATTACACCCTCACAAATTTGGACTCATAACCTGATACACACACACACTCAAACATACACACACTCACATAGACTCACACTCAGTCACACTCAGACTTACACTCACACCCTCACTCTGTCATAATTACACCCTCACACTCAAACTCACCCTCATTCAGACATAAATTGACATTCTCACACTCACACTGAAACACACTCAAACACACTCTGAGAGTCACACACACTCACACTGAGTCATAATCACACTCACACTCACCCTCACATTCACACTCAGTCATAATTACACCCTCACACTCAAACTCACACCCTCATTCACACACACTCAGACACATTCACACACTCAAACACACACTCAAACACACTGAGTCACACATACTGACATGCACTCACATTTGCACTCACACAGTAACACCCTCATGTTCACACTCACATCCTCTAACACAATTATACCCTCAGTCAAACAGCCTCACTCATACTCACATTGACACACTCACACTCACAAACACACACTCACACTCACATTGACACATTCACACTCAAACACACACATTCACACTCACATTCACTCACACACTGACACCCTCACACTGACACCCTCACACTCACACTGACATTCACACACACTCAAACTGACACACCCTCACACATCCACATGCTCACACTCAAACTCACACTCACTTCACATTCACATTCACACACACAAACACACACATTCACATGCACACTCATTCAAACACACTGACACTCAAAATTACACCCTCACACAAAAATCACACACCTTCATTCACACTCACACTCTCATTCACACTCACATACATTCACACATTCACACTCAAACTCACACTCGCACGGACACTCACATTCACACAGTCACATTCACATTCACACACACTCAAACACACATTCACTGAAACACTCACATTGACACTCTTTACACCCTCATACTCAAACTCACACTCTCACCCTCACTCACACTCACATTTACACTCACACTCAAACACACTCACGCACTCACTCACACTCACACCCTCAGACTCACACTCACAAACACATTTATACTCACACTCAGTCATTCAATCACATTCACACACACACTCAAACTCACCCTCACATACACCCACACACACTCAATTACACCATCACACTCAAACTCACTGACATTCACACTCATATTCACATGCTTACACTCACACTCACACCCTCATTCACACACACTTTCACACTCACACTCAAAATTACACCCTCACACAAAATCACACACTATCACACTCACTCACATTCACACTCACATACATTCACACATTGACACTCAAACTCACACTCACACACACTCACATCATCACATGCACATTTACATTCACACTCACATTCAAACACTCACTGAAACACATTGACACTCATTATACCCTCACACAGTTATCCTCAGACTCACACTCACACTCTCATTCACACACTCACACTCAAACTCACACTCACACCCTCACACCCACACACTCACTTGCACTCACACTCAATTACACCATCACACTCAAACTCACACACATTCATATTCATATTCACACACTCACACCCAAACTCACACTCATACACACACTCACACCCTTAGACACATACGCACAAACACACTTATACTCACACTCATTCAGTCACATTCACACAAACACACCCTCACACACATCCACACACTCACACTCATTCAATTATACCATTACACTCAAACTCACACTCATATTCACACGCTCACACTCAAACACTCACATTCACACCCACACAAACATACCCTCACTCACACATTCACACACACACACCCTCATTCACACTCAAACTTACACTCACATTCAATCACACTCAAACTCACACTCGCACCTTCACTCACATTCACACACTCAGTCACACTCACACCCTCATTCTCACACTCACACTCACCCTGACACTCAAATTTGCACCCTCACACAAAATCATACACCTTCACTCACACACTTGCATTCACATTCACACTCATACATTCACACATTGACACTCAAACTCACACACACACTCACACCCTCATATGCACACTCACATTCACACACTCACACTCAATCACACTTACATTCACGCACACACTGAAACACTCATATTGACATTACACCTTCACACACACTCTCAACCTCACTCACACTCACATTTACACACACTCAATTTCACACTCGTGCACTCACATTCACACACTCACACTCAAACTCACACTCACAGACACACTTATACTCACAATCGTTCACAGTCACATTCTCACACTCACACTCAAACTCACACCCTCACACACCCACACCATCACTCACACACTGAATTCCACTGTCACACTCAAACTCACACGTTCAGACTCACTTTTGCATTCAAACACATTCACACACAGTCAAACTCACACTCACACCCTCACTCACACTCACATTCACACACTCACTCCCTCATTCACACTCAGACTCATATTTACACTCAAACTCAAAGTCGGATACACTCACTCGCATTCACACACTCACAAACATACTCACACTCACAATCATTCAGTCACATTCTCACACTCACACCCTCACACACACACCATCACTCACTCAATTACACTGTCACACTCAAACTCACACCCACTTTCACACTTTTATTCACACTCGCACTCAAACACACATTCGCACACACTCAACCTCACACTCACACATTCACACTCACATTCACACACTCACACCCTCATTCACTCACATTCACACACACTCACTTATTCACACACTTACTCACACCCCCATTCACACTCACACTTGCACTCACTCACACTGACATTCAAAATTACACCCTCACACAAAATCACACACCTTCACTCACACTCACAACCTCACACACTCGCATCACACACATTCACACAGACTCACACACTCACTGAAGCACTCACTTTGACCCTCATTACACCCTCACACTCAAACTCAAACTCACACTCTCACCCTCACTCACACTCACTCACATTTACACTCACACTCAAACTCACACGCACTCACACTCACATTCACACTCACTCAAACTCACACCCTCATTCACACTCACACTTACACACTCAAATTCACTCACACACACTCAGACTCACACTGTCATGATCACATTCACAGACACCCTCACAGACACTCTAACACAGTCATTACACCCTCACACTCAAATTCACACCCACACCTACACTCACACTCAGACTCAAACTCATACACTTACACTCACACACACTCACATTCACATGCACACTCAGACATTCAGACTCACACACCCTCATAGTCATAATTACACCATCACTCAAACTCACACTCTGTCAGTCACTCACATTCACACAATAACACACTCAAACTCACACTCACACTCACAGTCACACTCAAACTCATATTCACTCACACACAGTAATAAACACAATCACTGTCACAGACACAAACAGTCATAATCACTCACACTTATACTCACACACACTCACACTCTCTCACACTGTCACCAACCCTTGCACACTAACACACCCTCACAGTCATCACTCACACAGTCTTACAGTCTCACACACCCCCTCACACACACAGTCACCCTCAGTCACACTCCCACATTCACTCAGTCACTCAATCACACTCACACTCAAACACCCTCACACTCGGTCACACTCAAACCGTGTCACTTTCACATACACTCTCAAACTCACGTACTCTCCCTCACTCACACTGACACACTCATTCTCTTACACTCATACTCACGCACTCTCACACTCACACTCATACACATTCACAAACACACACACCTTGCACTCAATCACTCACAGACACATACTGACACACACAGCCACTCACAGTCACTCACACTCACAGTCCCACACACTCAAACTCACTCACACACACTGTCACTCACATTCACACAGAAACAGGAACTTACACATTTAGTCACACTCACACACTCACACTCACACACTCACACACTCACATTCTCCAACACACTAACAATTACCCTCACACTGATACAGGCACTCATACACACCCACTTACAGTCACACACACACGCTAAATCAACCACAATCACACTCACACTCACATCACACTCACAATCACATACACTCACACTAACTCAGTCACCCACAATCACACTAATGCACACTCACACTCACACACTGACACACACACCCACTCACAGTCATTCCTTCTCACACACACTCTCTCACAGTGACACACACTAACTCAGTAACACTGTCACACTGACACTCACACACAAACTTTCTCAGACACACACACTCACATACACACTATCATACACAGATTAACACACACTCACATTGACACAGTGACACATTCAGTCACACACACAGACACTGTCACACTGTCACTCACACTCAGTCACACTCAGTCTCTAAACCAGTCACACTGACATACAGACTCTCAGATTCACACACACATACACTCACACACTTACACTTTCACACACACACAACTCAATCACACTCTCACACTGACATCCACAGTGACACACACTCACAGACTCACTGTCACACACTCACACTCACATTTATTCAATATCACACTCACTGACACAGTCACTCACACGCTCGCTGTCTCACTCAGTGTCACACTCACACTCAATTCATACACTAACTTGCTCACTCACACACACTCACTGACTTACACACAGACATACATACTATCACACTCACACTCACACTGTCAATCACTAATCACAATAACACACTTTCAGTCACAAACACACTCACACTCACACTAAATCACTCACAGACACATACACTCACACACATACTCATTCACACTCACACTCAGACATGCACAACCACACTTCCTAACACACACACAGTCACTGACACACTCCCACTCGCAGTCACTCTCACACACTCACACTAAATCACACACAGTGACACTCTCACAGTCACACACTCATACTGTCTCACACACACACTCCCTCAGTCACTCTCACACATTCTCACACAGTGGCTCAATCACTCATTCTAACACAATCACACAGTCTCACTGATGCACACACACATACATACACAGCTCAGGCACACACACTGACACACTGACATTCAGACACATACACACTCAGACACACACTCACACAGTCACACACACACACACACTAAATCACCCACACTCTAACACTAACTCAGTCACACACACTGACACACACTGTCACACTCACACAGACACACTCACACACACAGTCACACACTCACACTAACTCAACAACTCAGTGACACACTGACACTCTCACTCACACACCCACACACTGACACAATCACTCACACTGACCCTGACATTCTCGCACTCATGCTGACACACATTTGCACACACATTCTCACACACTGTCACACACTCACACACTCACTCCACTCACACTCAGTCTCACACTCACACTCTGACACTCGTTCTCTCACTCTCACACTCATTCCCACACACACACTGTCACCCTCACACACACTCGCAAACTCACAGGCACAGCCTCCCCCATCTCCCTCCCTGGGGCTGAGAAACGAACTCGCCAGCTCCATCGGCACCCATTGCTGCTGCGGTCAACGCACAGACATGCCGAGACACGCACACCCCCAGGGCCACATTTGCCTCGAACATACCACTTAGACTGCGCTTCTTGGCGATGGGACCTCCCCAGCCCAAGCGTGGCCCAGGTGGGTCCAGGCGGCCCCACCCGAAGGCTCCCACTCCACCTATGCTTCCAGCCACTCCCTGGCACCTGCCCCCACTGCTCCAGACCCCATGGGTGCCCCCAGCATAACACCACAAGGCCAGCAGGGTAAAGGGGCACTGGAGGGGGTGAGACGGGCACTGTGGATCCTCATGCCCCACAGGCAATGGCCAACTTCGGCTGCAGCAGCCCAGGGTCCAAGCCTTCCCCTCCGGAGGCCGGCACTAGACTGAATGCACAGGCATGGGCCTGGGAGTGGAGGGATGCCCTGGGACCCCACAGCCACCAAGGGTCAGGCACCGGGGCTCCAGGAGGCCAGCAGAGGGGTCGCCACTCACCAGCCTAAAAGTGCAGACGCTAATGAGCATGCAGCTGCTGGAGCAGGAGCCCATGGTGCCACCTGTGCCCAAGGCCTCCGGGTGCCCAGCACTTGGCCCTTGTCCCCACCCCTGCAGCCCCCAAGGGCCCTGCATTGCAGCCCCGCCCCCTCTGCGTCCCATCCCCACCTCCTCTTCTCCCCCGCCCCCACCCCAGCAGCTGCGCCACATCTCACTCGCCCCTGCCTGCAGCCCCTGGGGGCTTCGTGACAGCCAGAGAGGGGGTGCGGGACCCTCCTTAAAGGGGTGATGGTGTGGCTTCTCGAGCAGTGACCGAGGGGAAGCGCAGTGGCCCCAGGACTGACCCACAGCTGAGGAGAGCCCACCCTGGACACGGCAGGGAAGACCAGCGTCGCTGCCTTCCCCCGGGATGACCTGCCCAGCACTGGGCCTTCCCACGTGAGATCCCATCAACCTTCCCCATGGGTGTCCGAGTGCCCCCATTCATCCTTGAGGTGTTTTCTTTGAAAGCCTCAGAGATGCCTTGGCTTGGAGAAGTCCTGGACCTGGGTCCAGAGCTCAAAGGTCCCCTCCACAGGCTGACGGGTGAGGACTCAGGAGTAGTGAGCCAGGCTCACCCACCTCCCCAGGGAGCACATCTGCTGGAAGGCTGAGACCTGAAGGCCAGGTTTGCTCTAACTGCCTGACCCGGCGTATGCCTGAGCGGGAGGGACTTGGGTCACCTGGGGTTGGGACAGCCTGAGGCCCTGTGCACAGTGGACACAGGACCCAGCTGTCCAGGGGAGGTCCTGGGGTCTGGATGGGGCTGAACCTGGTGGAGCCTGTACTTCCGGAGGAAGCTTGTGCAGGAGGGAGGGGATGATCTCAGCCAGGACCCAGGGGAGCAGGACCTGGACACAGGGAGCCAGAGTGGCCACCGGACCGAGGGCCTATGGGGACAGGACAGCAGGAGATGATGGCCGCCAGCTGGCCAAGGCTACCACTTGGTCTTTACTTAGTGGCCGGGCAGGCTCCCTGACTGCCACCCACCCCTGAGGAGCCTGAGATGGGTTTCCATGGCAACCTGAATTCCTGCCCGGCTTGTGGTTTTACAAATTACTGAGGATTCCTGCCCTCCTAACTTTGGTTGTGTGTCCCGAAGTCCCACGGAGCAGGAGGGGTTCACAGAAAACCAAAGTTCAGGTTTTCTGCTCTGTGACAAACCATCCCAGGTCTCTAATCCAGGCTCATGGTGGGGTAGTGTCCACCCTGAAGGCTATGGAGAGAATAGAAGGCCTCCGGATGTTTGCTGCATGGTGGGGAGATAGGAATATTCCAGAATGAGAGGGTGGTGATGGCCGTGCAGCTCTGTGAACATGCTGAAGACCACTGAGTGCCACACTCTAAAAGCATAACTGTTATGGTGTGGGGATTATATCCCAATTTTTAAAAGATGTGAAAAAATTAATGTTTATTTATACAATACATTGATTTTAAATATAGCAGTATCACCCTCCCCCCCCTCCCCCGCCCCACAACCCTGCTTCCTCCAGGCACTTGGAGCGGTTGGTGGAATGAAGGACGTGATCCCTGGAAGATGACTCACAAAGGTGCCTGGTAAGCAGAAGAAGGCCTGGAGCTGGCTGCTGAGGTCTTGGGTGGGGAGCGGGGCACTCAGCCCTGCCTGTGTGCGTGGACCCTCCTCTCTCGGCCTCTCCTGGGGAGGCTGCCTGGACATGCATGTGCCTTGCAGCTCTGTCCTCCCAGGCTGCCTGCTCTTCCTCTTGAAAGCAAAAGCCTTCACTCATGGAGGATGTGACGATGCCCTAGTGCCCCTCGCTGGAGTGCCAGTGTCAGAGCCAGGAGCCGTCATGGGCATCCCCTGCTCCGAAGTTACAAGTCTGGTGAAGGGCTCTGGACAGCCCCTTTGAGAAGTCCGCAGAGCAGGTCCTCACAGAGCCTGCGCTCGCACAGCCCACCCCTGTGCTGGTGCACACCGAGGGCAGCAGCCAGCCGCGGAGACCCAGGCCCAGTCAGCTGAGTGAATGTCAGAGCAGCCCTGGGAGGCCAGTCCGTTTCCACACCTGGTTCGTGGATGACAGAGTTGTGACATGTCCAGGTCAGTTGTTGGGGCCTGGCCACCTGTGGGTGGTGAGGTTTTCTCTGACACTTTATCTGCTCTCATTCTTGTTCAAATTCCTTCAGCCTAAGTATGGCAGTTTTAAAAGCGGAATGGCACCACGTCTCCATCCTTACACAGAACCCCCTGTGGCAAGACCCTAGTCGGAGGCCCCACCCTTGCCGGAGCTGGACTTCGGGGCAGCAAGAAACAGCAATGAGCATAGTCACACCTGAGGACAGGAGGGCTGTCTCCAGGCCCCCAGCAGGACTGTCGCCTATGGGGCTGGGGAATGGGGCCCAGAACGTTGTCGCCTGCCCACATAGGGGATTATGGGCAAAGCTGGAACAGCCAGGCAGGAAAATATCCCCCAGTTTCCAGAGAGTAAAACTTGATGCTCCTACTGAGGTGTGAAGGGCAGTGATGGACAGTGGAGGACAGTGATGGACAGTGGGGGACTGTGAGGGACAGTGGGGGACTGTGATGGACAGCAGAGGACAGTGATGGACAGCAAAGGGCAGTGATAGAAGAGGACAGCGGAGGACAGTGATGGACAGTGGGGGACTGTGATGGATAGCAGAGGACCGTGATGGACAGTGGGGGACAGTTATGGATAGTGGGGACAGTGATGGACACTGGGGGACTGTGAAGGCAGTGATGGACAGCAGAGGACAGTGATGGACAGTGGGGGACAGTGATAGACAGTGGGGACAGTGATGGACAGTGGGGGACTGTGACGGACAGCAGAGGACCGTGACGGACAGTGGGGGACAGTTATGGACAGTGGGGACAGTGATGGACACTGGGGGACTGTGAAGGCAGTGACGGACAGCAGAGGACAGTGATGGACAGTGGGGGACAGTTATGGACAGTGGGGACAGTGATAGACACTGGGGGACTGTGAAGGCAGTGGCGGACAGCAGAGGACAGTGATGGACAGTGGGGGACAGTGATGGACAGTGGGGACAGTGATGGACACTGGGGGACTGTGAAGGCAGTGACGGACAGCAGAGGACAGTGGGGAACAGTGATGGACGGTGGGAACAGTGATGGACACTGGGGGACTGTGAAAGACAGTGATGGACAGCAGAGGACAGTGATGGACAGTGGGGACAGTGATGGACACTGGGGGACTATGAAGGCAGTGATGGACAGCAGAGGACAGTGATGGACAGTGGGGGACAGTGATGGACAGTGGAGACTGATGGACACTGGGGGACTGTGAAGGCAGTGATGGACAGCAGAGGACAGTGATGGACAGTGGGGGACTGTGATGGACACTGGGGGACTGTGAAGGCAGTGATGGACAGCAGAGGACAGTGGGGGACAATGATAGTGATGGACACTTGGGGACTGTGAAAGACAGTGATGGACAGCAGAGGACAGTGATGGACAGTGGGGGACAGTGATGGACAGTGGAGGGCAGTGATGGACAGTGACAGAGAAGGACAGCTGCCCCAGTTAACACAAATGCAGGCCGAGTGGGGCCCATGCATTCCTGGGAGGACTGGCACACTGGGAAAGGCCTCCAGGGCATGGAGCTTGACGACAGTGACAGCTTGTTCAGGCCAGGACTGTGTGTCTTCTCCTTTTTTCTTTCTCAGGAAACCCGGTGTGTTCATTTTCTGGGACTACCATAACAAATTCCTATAACCCAGCGGCTTAAAGCAACAGAAATTTATTCTGTCTCAGTTCTGGAGGCTAGACGTCTAACATCGAGGTGTGGGCAGGGTTGCAGCCTTTGAAGCTCTTCGGGTGGGTCTTTCCCGCCCCTCCCACCCTTCCCGCCCCTCCCAGCTCCGGTGACGTCCGGCGTCCCTGGCCTGGGGCCACATCAATCTCCACTTCCACCTTCACATGACTTGGTCCTCTCCGCGTGTTATTTTTTTATGCTTGTGATGGCACTGATAGCCTCCCTGTGTGATCCAGCGTGCCTGTGATGGCACTGAGGGCCCCCCTGTGTGATCCAGCATGCATGTGATGGCGCTGAGGGCCCCCTGTGTGATCCAATAGCTCTCATGTCAAGATCCTTACTCACATTTGCAAACTCCCAGCTTCCAGCAATTCTCCTGCTTTGGCCTCTCAACGTGCTGGGTTGCAGGCATGAGCCACTGCGCCAGGCCTAGATTTGGGGGCCACCATTCAGTCGCTGCCCCTGGAGCAGCAAGGACAAGGCTCTGGGGCGTGAAAGCTGCTCTCCCACACCCCCAGCAGCGCCAGCCCACCCCGTAGGGCAGATCTTCCTTGTGGCGGAAACAACTGGAAAAGGATCAGAAGAGAAAGCTGGGCAGTTCCCAGCAGGGCTGTCTGCAGGGCCTATGCGGGGCTGCGAGGGCCCCTCTGCTGTCAGCATCCCCGACCCTTGCCCCAAGAGCAACCAGAACTGCCAATGCACAGATACTTTCAGATGGAAGTGGGAGAAATTTCAACTGCATCAGACACTCCTGGAAAAGGACAGGCCAATCGCCTGTGGGTCCCCTGTCCCCCTCAAGAGCACAGCCCGACCCGTCGTGGGACCTGCAGGCGATGCTGCCGTGTTCTTCCTTTGAAAGAAAAGGGTGCTGGGTGGTTTCCAGTTTACCGCAGACACACTGAGAGGCCCCTCTCTGGCTTGGAGCCTGGCTGGGTCGGATCTCTCCAGTCCCAGCTTCTCCCTCCCAACCAGAAAGTCCTGCCCAGCCATGCGCAGGCCTGTGCTCCCAGTGTGGGAATCGGCTGGGCTGGACTTCAGGGCAGCCCAGGACATCTGCCTGCGGTGGACGCTTTCCCGGAGGTTTCTTGGGAGTTGCTGAAGGTTCTTTCCAGCTGGCTTCAGCCGAGCCTTCTTGGGTGAGAGGCTTCTTCCCTGGCCCCTCAGGATACACGTGGTCCCGTCCCCCGAGTTGTCCCCTGCAGTGCCCCCTCACCCCTCGGAACTCCATTCCCACAGTTGGGACCCACCCAGATGCCAGCTCCCTGCAGAGCATCTCACCCCCCACTTCCGGCCCTGACTCTGTCCCCACTCCATTTTGGAATTGTTGTCAGAAAGGCTGTTTTCCCACCCGCCTTCTTATTCCTGGAGGCAGAGGCATGTCAGCTTCCCGGGCCCTCTGTCCCTGCATCGCCCTGGCTTCTTTGGCAGTGCTGCCTCTCCCTCACTTGGATTGTCCTGAAAGGACAGCGTGGCCGTGCAGCCTGTGTGTGCACAGCCTCAGGCGCTCCACCACATCCTTGGGCTGGCGGTAGACAGTGGCCTTGGCCGGAGCATAGCTGTCAGACTCTCCCTGGGACTGTGAGCCCTCAGCTGAGGGAGCAGGTGGGCAGCTAGGATCGTGGCCACAGCTCCCGGAGGTGAGCCCCACAGCCACTGGCTGTCTTCCTGAGCCTGCCCCCCAGCCCCTGCCAGCCTTGCCATTCCTGACTTCCCTCCAGGCTCCTGTTGCTGGTGACCACAGACCAAGCCCCAGAGCTCTCCCGTCCTTCCTGTCAGGGGTTCTTTCCTAGAGGCCGGAGCCCTGGGCGGGTGGGCCTGTCCCAGGAGAGTGACATCGCTTGTTTAACGAGAAGACTCCCTTGGCTCCTGTGCACACATGTGGGGCCTCTTTCCCCAAGGGCTGCTGTGAGCCCAGGAAGCTGGGGTGGTGTCTCCTGCCACAGAGAGCAGCCCCTGTGCACCCGGCATGATCGCCTGTGCCCTCCTGTGCTTCTGCAGACTTTCTCCTCCGTCTCAGCGGAGTCTCCCACACGGATCAGGTGGAAACCAAGTGGAGGCCTCCTGGGATTCCCAGTCCTGGGGCTGGTGCCCATCTGCCTCCTCAGCCTTCAGTTGCACAGGCAGCCACAGGCATCAGGGTGTGACAGCCAATGTGGCGGTGAATGTGCTGGTTAGAGGTCTCTGCATCCTCCACACCTCCAGCCAGGTGGGGCCCAGCCTGTGTCCCTTCCCAGCTCAACTGAGGGACAGCAGAAAGCCACGACCCCCGGGCCCGTGCGTCCTGGGTTCCTGGTGCTTTGCAATGCCCCTGGTCCTGCCACAGCCACCTCCTGGCTGGGCCCCAAGTCTGCCCAGCAGCACTCACCTTTGCTCAGGAGAGGAGAGCAAATAGTGTCAGTGCAGAGGGTGCTTCCTGACATGCGGTGGGCCCAGGCTCCTGCGGTCTTCTGCCTTGGCCATTCCATCCATCTGTGGGAGAACCTTGGCCTCTCTGCCATCAGAGAAGCACCCTGGGGCCTCAGGATTGTAGCCACAGCCACTCCCTGGCTGGGAGCTCAGCTCACCTGGGTGCAGAGGATGCTTTGACAGCAAGGGTGGGTGTGGCTCATCTCAAGCACCCCACAGCCATCGCGGCCCCACAGACCCCTCCGGATCCCGCCCAGCAACCCTCCTCCTGAGCCTACGCTAGGCTCCATCCTTCCCGAGGCCCCACGCCACCAGTAAGAACAGCCAGGCCAATGCAGACTACACCCCTCGGCCTCAGCCAGGACTGAGCACACCACCCTGTGCTCGCCCAGCGCACTGCCCCGGCCCCTGGAGGACCCTGTGTGGGCCTCACAGCGGTCAGCCTGGTCCACAGGGCCCTGTCCACCTTCTGTGTTCCTTGTGTTTAGAATGAAACCTCTGTGGTTCTCGCGTCTGGAACTGACACTGATATCTCCCCATCACAGGGCACACCTGGCCCCGGCCCAGTGGACAGATGGCTCCACACACCCTCCTCTGTCTATCCCAAGAGGGCATTGCAGACTTCTGGGTACAAACCTCTGCTCCACCATTTACCGTCTTTTTAACATCGGGCAAATCATTGAATTGTACCGTGCCTTGGTTTCCTCATGTGGCCAATGGGTTCACATCGAGTGTGCACGGTTTCGTGGTTAAACGGGTTCACATCGTGTGTATGGTTTCATGGTTGAACAACGGGTTCACATCGAGTGTGCACGGTTTCTTGGTTGAACAACAGGTTCACATCAAGTGTGCACGGTTTCGTAGTTTAAATGTGTTCTTCCTCATCAAGCCATGGCTGCGATTCTGGCCAGTGCTTGGCAAGTGTGGGCCTCTGGCTTGAAAGGGAAATTGGAGACATTGTTCCACAGATGGGTGACCTGAGTCCGGGAAAGGCAGTGATTTGCTGCAGGTCCCACAACTTCACCGGTGACCTGGACTCCGGCCTGGCTCGCAGCAGCTTTGTTCCTCTCACCTGCCTGTAGCCCAGATGGGCACCAACAGCCACCAGGTCAGCACAGCCATTTACTGGGAGGTTCTCATTTCACTGTTTTTGTATTATTCTGTCTGGCTTTATTCACATCGAGACCTTCAAGAGCATCAGGGAGGAAACCACAGAGATGATCACATTACTATAACTGAAAATTAATGGACTGTTGGCAGTTCTAAAAGAAAAACAAATAATTAAATATTTCAGACAGGGACAAAGAACGTTTTCTATTTTCAGTGCAGATTCTGCACCATTCCCCAGTCCACGGCCAGATCCCGCTGCTGTGAATGAGCTTCGGCCCCTCCGTGAGTTGGTCACTGCGAGCCTTGAGATTGCAGAGAGGCAAGGTTGCTGTGGATGCCGTGAGGCAGCAGGCTACCCTGTCCTTGGAAGGGCCACGCCTGTGATCTGAGCTCTGGGGGCTGGGCCCATGCTCTGGGGGTGGAGGCAGCCCCAGATCTTCCAGAGTCTGGGTGGGCCTGGTTGATGAGGCAGCACTCTGACTTAATTTCTTTACAATCAGAAAACTGGAGGTTCAGCTTCCACTGGTTGGTTACCCAGTGTCAGACGATGGCTCCAACTGTGGCCCTTCCAAGACTGCCTCCCCTTTTCCTCTCCTCCTTTTCAGCTTCTCAACCTTCATAGTCCACGTCTTCCAGGCAGCCCATGGTGACTAATCTGGCACATGGCTCCCACTCTCTGAACTCACGGCACCGGCACAGTCCTGACCACGAGGCCTGGTGCCGAAACCTACACTGTTCCAGTTGCCACCTGAGTAGTTGCTGCTGGCGCCTGTGCACACCACCGTGGCCCTCCCGCTTCTGTGCATGCCAGTGGCTTCTTAATGCAGGAACTGGCAACTCCCCCCTGAAGGCAAATAAACGGCACTGAGGTACCGTTTTGTAAACACGAGACCCTCCGCCATCAGAAGACCAGCAATACCACGTGCTGACAGAGACGCAGAGCAGCGGGGCCTCACACGTCACTCGCGGAAGTGTGAAACGCTTAGCATTTTTTTTTTTCAGTCTTGCTCTGTGGCCCAGGCTGGAGTGCAGGGACACAATCTTGGCTCACTGCAACCTCTGCCTCCCAGGTTCAAGCAATTATCCTGCTTCAGCCTCCTGAGAAGCTGGGACTACAGGCATGTGCCACCACCCCTGGCTAATTTTTGTATTTTTAGTAGGACACAGGGTTTTGCCATGTTGGCCAGGCTGGTCTTGAACTCCTGACCTCAGGTGATCCGTCTGCCTCAGCCTCCCAAAGTGTTGGGATTACAGGTGTGAGCCACCACATCCGGCCACTTAGCATGTTTTAATAACGTTCCATACACATCCAACACCCAGAAATTTCACTTCTAGGTAATTACTCAAGAGGAAGAAAAAATATGCTACAAAAAGGCCTTTCAAGACAGCTTTATTCATACTAACCAAAACGTAGAAACGACCTCAGTGTCCAAAGTGTGAACAGATGAAGGAATGTGGTGTGTTTTCCATGGCGCACTACTCGGCAATAAAAAGGAACCAGTTATGGATGCATGCAACGTGGCTGAATCTCAGAACATCGTGTTAAGGGAAAGAAGCCATCACCAAAGTGTATTTTGCACGACTCCATTTGTGTGATATTCCAGAACAGGCAAAACTAAGACATGGAGATGTTGGAATCAGAAGAGTGGCTGCCTCTGTTGGGAATATCTACAATTGACTAGGGTGGATGTTACCTGGGGGTATGCATTTATCAAAACTCATTGAACTGTACGTTTTGCGGTGCGCATATCTCAATAAAATGTTTATTCTCCATCATTTCAAAAGTCAGCCAGATCAAGGAGCAATATGTGAAATGCACAGAAAAGCACAAAAACAAAACAAAAAATTACCTGCAATTAACCTCCCACGGGTGATCCCTTTTCCGGCTTTGCACCTTCCTAGTGCAGACTCGGGTCTCACCATTGCACACCCGCGCCCTGGGGCATCTGCGTGGCAGGGGTGGGGGCCCGCGGTCCTTTCAACCCCGCCGCCTCCCGCCAGGGTCCAAAGGCTCGGCTGGTGGGAGACTTAGACCCAAGTGCGGGAGCACGGGCCCCAGGACGCACCCCCGACCCCCGTGCCAGTTCCCTGTCCCCTGCTGCCCACTGCCCGTGGCCCTCGCCTCCCTGCCTGTCGCCTGCTGCCCCCCGTCCTCCTACTCCAGTCCCCCTGCCGGTCCCCGGCTGTCCTGGCCCCTCTGCCCCCACCCCGTGGACCTCGCCCCCCGGCCGGTCCTCCATGGCCCCCGTCCTCCTACCCCCGTCCCCGGCCGTCCCAGCCCCAGAGCCCCCACCCCAGGCCCCCACTCGCCGCGCCCCAGTTGTCGGCCCCCCGTGAACGCGCCATCCCGGAACCACCCAGCTTCCTTCCGCGGACGCACGGACGCATCTCCCGCCTGACCCCCGAAGGCTGCGCTCCCTCGCGGCCACCACGACCCGCTGCGCTGCTGGGCCCGGGGAGGGGTTGGACAACGCCGCTGCGCGTCTCCATGGCGACCGGGCGGGTGCGCGCCCCGGGGGCTGGGCCTGAGGCGGAAGTCCCGCCCCCGCCGGCTCCCGCGAGACCTTGCGAAGCGCAACGTAGCCGGAAGCGGGTGGCGGCTGCTGGGCGACCGGGCGCATTCCCGTTGCAGTGCGGCGGCCCGACCCCGGCTCTGGCCCGAGCCCGGCGGCCCTGTCTGCCTCCCGCCAGGTAAGCGCGCGGCTCGGCGGCGCGGGCTCGGCCTGAGGCCCCGGCTCCCGCGGCGTTGCCTCCGGCGTTCGCGGGCAGACCTCCCCACCGCGGCCGCCCCCGCGCGGACCCCGCTGCACCCCAAGGCTGCTGCCCAGAGCTCGGCGGCGCCCACCCTGCCGTCCCCCAGTCCCCTCGGCGCTGGGCGGGGGGGGTCCTCCTCGCGGACGCCCCGCTGCAGCTGCCCCTCCCCGGTGCCGCCCCCCGCCCCTCGCGCCCCCTTCCCTCCGAAGCCGCCGTCCAGCCGCACCCCGGATCTGGAATCCCCCACCAGTTACGCGACTCTTGAGGGTCCCTGCCCGCCCACGTCGCCTCCCAGGGCGTGAGCAGGACCCTGCCCCGTCCCCTTCAACACCTTCTCCCCTGGCTCCTTAGGACGCAGGACTGGGCCTGGGCTGCCACCCCTTAAGAAGTGAGGGTTCTGCCTGGTGTCATGAGAAGCGGGGTGTTGGTGAGCCCAGTCTCGTCAGAAATGGCAGCTTCAGCTTGCTTGGTTTCCTCTTCACCGTTTGACGTGAACGCCTGTCTTAAGGGAGGGAGAAGAAACCAGGAAAGGGCTTTTAAAACTTTTTTCACTTTATGTGGGTTTAGAAGAACTATACTTCTTGTCTGTTTTTTAAACACCTTAATTATAGGCCACCAGTTCTGAGAAGTAATTCTGCTCATTTTTTGTAGGTCCCATTAATATTCCTGCCATGCTCTGCTAATTTTAGCACCAAAGTTTGGCTCTAAAGTGACCTAGGACATCGAGGCTGTTAGCTTTGTTTAGGCATCCCGTTCTGGGGCCGCCTCCTTCTCAGAGTTGAGAACTCATCTGTTGTTTAGGAGAAAGGGCTGCTGTTCTTAGACGTGGGTCCTTAGGTGCTTCAGACGGTTTCTGGGAATGGCCGTCAGTATTTCTGCCTGTCACTGTGTTACAGCCCTAGGGCCTGAGCAGTGTTCTTAAGTATCCGTTTTGATCTCACCTATTGCGAGTGTTCCAGCTTAACGGATCCTGAGTTTTGAAGTCTCAGCGGTTTACCGAACTAATGCAAAGTGTCCTGGTTGGGTTTGACGTTTAGTGAAGTTATGTGCACTTGCAGGAGGAGGTATAGTTTTACATCTTGGTTTCAGGTGTTAAGAGTTCCTGGATTATTTTTCAAGGTAAACCGTATTTGTGCTTTTGAAGGTTAGGAGGTATTTGCTTTCGTGTTATTAACTTTAACATTTCAGGGAACTGGGGCTCGCGAATACCCAAAATTAGTCACAAAGAGGAGTTCCTTTTAAATCCAAGGAAAGTCCTTTATTTTTTGCACATTTTCCCCCTGCAGTAGTCCTGTGAGTATCCTGTGTATTTTACAGTTAGAAATTCAAGGAGCGTCTCATGGTTCTGACTTTTGTTTGCCTGTGTCTGTTGGCCAATACATGAGCCCCTGAGAGCAGGCATGGTGCTGTGGGAAGGAGCAAACGTGGAGACCCGGAGCGGCCTCGTCCTGCTCTGGTGGCTCACCTCCTCTGCATGGGCCGTGACTTCTCTATGTGCCTGCCATGAGAAGAATGTGTCCCAACGGACTTGTAAGCTCAGTCCCGCTACCCGCAGTGCCAGGACCTCTCCAAACCAGCTTAGCCCCTTTCCGTCTTCAGCACTGTGTTCGGGTGGACGCTCAGTTTCATGACAGTGTCGCCTGAATGAGCCATGCTGGGTCCAAGTCCATGCAGTCAGCAGTAAGCATTCAGACCTGCCTCATGCTCTGTGGTTCCTGGGCGCTCTCACAGGAGGCACAGAGAATTATGGAGTAGGAGGCAGCCCAGGGTGAACTTTTGGCTTTGTTTTGATGAACTGCAGAAAACAGGTATTTATTTCTTGACTTTGGATGGGTTTAAAGTAGGTGCTGGTGAATAATAGGAGTCATGGGCTTCAGAATTCAGGAACATTGGCTGTGGGGAGAGTTGGGACCCCCCCCCCCCCAAGTGAATACCTTGTTTCTGCATACTTAAGATGAGAAATGAAATATAGGACAGAGGTTTTTCTTTTTTTTTTTCTTTTTTTAAGCTTCACCTCAACATAAATGTCCACCTATACCATGAGTAGGAAAGCTGGTCTACACAGTCCTCTTAAATGCAGTGAAGGAGGAAAGGGCTGGCGCCGGAAAGGCAGCCGTGCACACATGTGGCTTACAGAGTCCTGTGTGTTCTCTGTGTAGCGAGAGGTAGAGGGAACAGCACACAGCTCCGTTCATATTGAGAGGCGGGTGGGGCTCAGAGAGACAGCGTGCTGAGGCGTGGGCTGCCGGGGTGCAGGCCTGCTGCCTCCAGGCTGGACTGTCTCTGCAGCCTGCCCCGTGGTGGTGTGTGCAGGGCCACCGGGTCATTCTCATTGGACACCCCTTCCTCCAGCTTTGAATCTCAACTATGTCGGTTTTCCTGGCCCCGAATTAGAGGAGCCGCCAGCTGAAGTTGTAAGTTAGGAGAGCTGCAGAGACAGCCATAGGTTTTCTCTTCAGCCTAAGCCTGGTTGCTGCTGTCCCACTAGGGTCCCTGTGAGTCACCACGGTGGAGCTGATGGCCCGAAGCCACTCTCTGTCCTGCTGCAGCCACACTGTTGCCCCCATGCCTCAGAATGGCCCCAGAAGGACCCACCTGCAGGTCCTCCAGCAGGCCGGACTTTCCCACACTCTGGGCAGGGGCACTGCTTCTGCCCTGCACTGGGGAGGTGGCGGGAAGGTGGAGCGCAGAGTCCCTGGGCTCCCTGACAGTGATCAGCCCAAGTGTGGTGTATCGCCTTTTAGGAGGAAAATCGAATTTAGCAGCCCATCTGTGTGTGTTTTTAAAGACTACCCCTACTGTGAATTTCACCATTAGAAGACAGGACTTTTTATAAATGATGCAGTCTTGGTGGGAATAAGCAAAGTGGGGTCAGTAATTACATGACCTTCCTGATCCTTGCCCTGGCCACAGCCTGGGCGCCTCCTGGGGTTGGGGGATCAGAGTCCTTTGGAAAGTCGTCCCCGTGGCACCCTGCAGCCAGCGGCCCTGTGACCGGGGCTTCTGAGCAGCTCAGGTTTTCTGCTGTGTGGTGTTTTTGGACAGACACTATTTTCTTTTTTGTAGAGGAGCCTGTGTGCAAATTTAAAGTGCTTGTTTTTCTCCTTTGCAGCATCATGGCCAGCCCAAGAACCAGGAAGGTTCTTAAAGAAATCAGGGTGCAGGATGAGAACAATGTAAGTCTCTGCCTCCCCACATGCCATGGTCAGGGTCAGCGAGTCCCGGGAAGTTGTGCTCTAAGCCTGTGGTTCTGGGACCCTCCTTCAGTGGATGGTGGTTGGTGTGGCTCTGGACGTGCGTGGCTTGTGCTGGCTGGTGGCTCTTAGAGTGGTGGCCGTTTCTGGCACTCATCAGTGCTGGCTGTTGGGGGTGGGCGCTGGCCCACATTTCTCAGGTCACATCACCCTAAGGACAGGTCTGCCTCGTGTCTGAATGTTTTATTACACGGGAGGCTCTTGCCCCCCACGCCTGGTGCCGACCCACACCCTCTGGCCACCGTGGGCAGCCCTGTTGGGCTCATCTGCATTTGCTCTTGTCTGCACCTGTTCCCTGGGGCCGCCTACCGGGTCTCCGGTCCTGGGCTCTGCCCTGAGCCACCTGTGGCCCTTTACAGGTTTGTTTTGAGTGTGGCGCATTCAATCCTCAGTGGGTCAGTGTGACCTACGGCATCTGGATCTGCCTGGAGTGCTCGGGGCGACACCGTGGGCTCGGGGTGCACCTCAGGTCAGTGTCCTGCCGCTCCAGCTCTGCGGAGAGCCTGCGGGCAACCCCGCATCTGTTCTGACGCTGGAGGTGCTGCTGACGCCAGGGAAGCTCGGGGCTACCTCCCACCGCATGGCCAGCGTCACTCCGGTGATGCCACCCGCAGGGTTCCAGCCGCTGGCCGCTTGGCCCCCCTCAGCTGCTGCTTGCTGTGTCTAGTTTGCAGCGTGTTGCTGGGTGGAGGGCGTCCCTGGGTATCCCTGGTGCTGAGTGATTGCTCGATCCTCTGGTTTCCAGCTTTGTGCGCTCCGTTACTATGGACAAGTGGAAGGACCTTGAGCTTGAGAAGATGAAAGCAGGCGGTAACGCCACGTTCCGAGAGTTCCTGGAGTCGCAGGAGGACTACGACCCCTGCTGGTCCCTGCAGGAGAAGTACAGCAGCAGAGCCGCGGCCCTCTTCAGGGACAAGGTGGGGGCGGCCGGCTGGCTCTTACCCATGGTGCGGGGCTGCTCCGCCACTGTGGCAGCTGGACCGTGGTCTTTAGTGGTTCTGGAGTTGGTTCTTTTGGTGATTCTGGCACACCCCCGGGGCACGCACAGTCCAGGACAGACAAGAATGTCGTGATCCTCGCCGCCCCGGAGCAGACGCTTCCTGCCCAGATGGGAGGCGCATGTCTTGTAATCACCAGGGGAGGAGACGGACCTTCCCCGCCTCCAGGGAAAAAAGGACTGTGGCCCTTATTGGCTCTGTGACACGTTGGGCACAGTGTTTCTAAGAAGTGTGGAGGCCAAATAGGTGGGTCTCCTGCGTTTGAAGTTGGAGCTCTCCAGCTCTGTTGTGGATTGTGAAGTGAGCCCTGGCCTCCGCATCCATACCTGGTCTGTGCACCTGAGCAGGGGCCATCGAGGGGGGCCGGGAGGAGGCTGTGGGTGTGGGTGCTCCAGGCGGGCCATGGGGGCTGCACTAGACTGGATGGTGCCCACGGGCATCGCCAGCAGCTTTGTGCTCTCCGACACCCTGTGTCTTGTCGTCAGGTGGCCGCTCTGGCCGAAGGCAGAGAGTGGTCTCTGGAGTCGTCACCTGCCCAGAACTGGATCCCGCCTCAGCCCAGGACACTGCCGTCCACGGCGCACCGGTAGCTGCTCCTCTGGCCTCTCTCGGGCCCCAGTGCAGTTTCTGCTGGGCCCTGATCTTAGTAGCTTGGGTTCCCCCATAGAATCACCCCTTCTTTGCTGTTGCTCATTCCCAGAAGTCAGAGGGAAAAACAGCTTTTTTAGATTGCCAAAACAGTACGAGCTTTCGGTAAAATTTCAACCCATAAAGCTGTCTCAAATAGTGCCCCAGGCAGGCTCTGCACGTCTTCCACATGTGCACACAGCTGTGTGCACCGTGGCGCTGTGGGAGCTCACTTCTCCGTCTGCTCACGGGGGTGCTGTCTTCCCTTCCCCAGAGTTACCCATCTGTCTGTGGTGCTGGCCCTGCCACCCTTGAACCAACCCCTGTCATGGACGCGTCCCACATCTCAGGGAGCGTCCTGGGCAGGGTGACTGTGCAGCGGGAGGTCTTCCCACCTCACTTGGAGTGCTGGACCCCTGCCATGTCCAGGTGCCTCCAGCAGAAGGCTTTGCACTGCGGGCAGCTCCGGCTCAATTCCAGGCCTTTGGCCCTCTTGCCCCGCCTCTCCCCAGTGCCTCCCGCCGACAGGGAGAGCACAGGGCCCACTGTGGAGGGCTCTTGTGTTACCCATGAGGCTGGCATTGCTGGGGTTTCAGCACCAGAGCCCAGCAGCCACTGAGACAGAGCTTGAGGCCATCTTGGCCTCAGGTGCTCTTGCGGGTGACGTGAAGGCACTGCCCACGTAGGCCACATGGTTCCAGGGTGCTGCTGGGGTTACCACAGACTCCACCCGGTCATGGTCTCACCCGCCTTCGGTGCTTGGTTTTAGAGCCTCTGGCCAGCCTCAGAATGTGACCGCCTCCTCGGACAAGGCTTTTGAAGACTGGCTGAATGATGACCTAGGCTCCTATCAAGGGTAAGGACTTGAGAGCTGGGGGCAGCTCGGACAGGCCAGGCCCGCAGGGCTCCATCTGCTGGGCAGGGCTGCTGCCCTCGGGACTCCCGCCCTCGGGACTCCCGTGTGCAATGGTTGCAGAACCCGTGCATGCGCTGTGCAGGGTCCGAGTGCAGCAAGCCGCAGCCGGTATGAACTGGGGGGTCTTGGGTGTAGAGAAGAGCCAGCACTTAGAAGAAAAACAGCACATTTTCTACCTGGAATCCACTGAACCTGTCAGTGATTTCAGTCCCCAGTGCTGTCAGAAAGTTGTTTTGGTCCTTTTTCCAGTACTTCTGTTACTAGGTTTGGGAGCTTCCTGGGGTTCCTCTGGTGATGTGGCAGGAGGGTCTTTTTAAATGAAAAAGCGCATCTCTCTGCTGCTGGGGAGCCTCAGGAGGCAGCGTGCACATCCCCAGAGCCCCAGCCTTGCCTCGGTTCAGGGCCCCACGCATTCAAGGGGAGCAGGGTTCACACCAGCATCTTCAGCCTCAGGGCCCCACGCCTTCGGCGAGAGCAGGGTTCACGCCATCATCTTCAGTCTCTTGTCCGCTTTGTTTTCAGGGCCCAAGGGAATCGCTACGTGGGGTTTGGGAACACACCACCACCTCAGAAGAAAGAAGATGACTTCCTCAACAATGCCATGTCCTCCCTGTACTCGGTGAGGATTTTCGGGCCTGCAGACCATGCCTCCCGTGGGCAGACCCATCTTGAGGGCATGGCGGCCGTCTGGGGCAGTGCAGCAGGCCTGGAAAACACATGCTTTTTGTCTTGCTCTGATTTAAGAATCCCTTCCTTACCTTCAGCGATGTTTTCTTGCAAAAATGTGGCTTAAATTTTTCAGATCCCAAATGTATTCAGTCACTACTTTTTTTTTTTAAGATGGAGTCTCACTTTGTCATCCAGGCTCGAGTGCAGTGGCGTGATCTTGGCACACTGCAACCACCGCCTCCCGGGTTCAAGAGATTCTCCTGCCTCAGCTTCCAAAGTAGCTAGGATTACAGGCGCGTGCCACCACATGCAGCTAATTTCTGTGTTTTTAGTTGGGACAGGGTTTCACCAGGTTGGCCAGGCTGGTTTCGAACTCCTGAGTTCAGGTGATCTGTCTGCCTCGGCCTCCCAAAGTGCTAGGATTACAGATGTGAGCCACCACACCCAGCCATCACTGGGTATATTTCAAATCTGACAGCTGATGTTCTTCCAAAGAATCCAAGGACTGATGGCAGCTGTACGGCTGTGCTGTCTGCGGAGGGAGAGCTGAGTGCGGTGGGAAGCCGGCTCTGTGGGGGACTCTGTGGCAGCACTGGGAAGCTGCTTGGGCGCTGCCACCCTTGGGGCTGGAGAGGGCTCGGCTGTGTAGATGTGGCCCCCCTTTGCTCTCAGGGCCATTCCTGGTCTGGGGGGCCTGGAAGCTCAAGTCAGACATTCACAGTGTGACGGCCTGGGCCTATTGCCATTTTTCTAGTAACGGAAATACAGGTTGTTTGACTTGCATTTCCAAGGAAACTTTTACCGTCTTTAAAAAATGATTTTTGCAGGGTGTGGTGGCTCACGCCAGTAATGCCAGTACTTTGGGAGATTACCTGAGGTCAGGATGAGATCAGACTGGCCAACATGGTAAAACCCCATTTCTACTAAAACGATACAAAATTGGCCAGCCATGGTGGCATGTGCCTATAATCCCAGCTACCTGGGAAAGCCGGGCAGGAGAATTGCTTGAACGTGGGAGGCGGAGGTTGCGCTTCCAGCTTGGGTGACAGAGTGACTCCATCTCAGAAAAAAAGAAAAGGATTTTTACTCATTGCAGCATTGTTGTCCAGTGTTGGGGTCACACCAGCAACCTGAACGTCTGGCCACGGGGCCGCTTACCTGGGAGCTTGAGCTGAGAGCCAGGGAAGGGCTTGTTTTGTTTTTTTTCTTCCTTGAGACAAGGCTTGCTCTGTTGCCAGCGCTGGAGTTCAGTGACACAGTCATAGCTCACTGCAGCCTCGAAGCCCTGGGCTCAAGCCATCCTCCCTCCTTGGCCTCTCGAGTAGCTTGGCCTCCCAGAGTTCTGGGATTACAGGTGTGAGCCACCATGCCTGGCCAGAAAGGGCTTTTTAATACTAATGTGACAGTGTCTTCAACGTAGGTTGAGAAAAAAGCAGGTTTAAAATCAATGCCTTCATCTATAAGGAGCCCCCAAGTGCGTGAAGCTTCTGGTCGCTCAGGGGGGCCTGGCTGCGCCTCGGCCGCAGACAGCGTGGTTACTTTCTCTTGCAGTCATTCGGCATCTTTAGGGAAGAAAAGTGCAATTTTTCAGCCTGGGCGTGGGCTTCATTTTAGTGTCTCCTCCTTCTGCCTTTTCCTCTCTGGGGAAGGCAGCTCAGCTTAGTGATCGCTCAAGTGAGGGTCCCTTTGCGTTTCCTTTAGGAGGGAGAAGGTGAGTTGTGATTGAAATGAAACGTTTGTTCTTCTAAATAGCTTTAGTTTATCTTGGGAGACTTAGGAGGAAGCTCTGAGCATAGATGAAGGAGAGCAGGTTACGGCAGTCGTGACCCCACCCCTCTCATCTCTGTTCCTCTTAGGGAGGTAGGAGGGGGGCGGCCGTGGGGGCAGGAGGGGGCACTGGCCGCCGAGGGGAAGGAAGAGGGAGTGCTGGCTGGCTGCGGCGCCAGGTCCTTACGTGGCTGCTCTCTGTCGCCCCCCTCAGGGCTGGAGCAGCTTCACCACTGGAGCCAGCAGGTTTGCCTCAGCAGCCAAGGAGGGCGTAAGTCACTGTCCCCACCACGCCACTGGGCCCTTGGGGCACCAGCCACTGCTGGGCTGGGGTTCTGGGAGCTGCAGAAGGGATGTGAGACACAGAGGGCTTGTGGGTGCTCTAACCAGGGGCTATGCCATGTGTGCCAGCTGGGGTGGTACCAGGGCCTTGGAGGTTCTGCAGGAACACAGCAGCTCAGGCCGTGTCAGGAGCCACTCCTCCTGCATCAAACCTGCTGCTGGCAGAGGGGCCCAGCCCCGATGAAAGTGAGGGAGAGGTGAGCCTGATGGATGGATTCCTAAACTCCACCCTAACCCAGCGAGGCAGTCTCAGGCACCATGTGTCCCTGGAGCTCCTGCTTCCAGGGCTCGTCGTGTTTTGATAGCATTTTCTCTCTCGTTTGCCTGCTCCTCATCCTGAAACTCGGGGAGGATTTGGGGCTTTTGTCAGGGCAGACAGTGGAGCGTGAGGCAGGGACTCAGGAGCAGGCCTGCAACCAGGATGGGGTGTGGGTCCCTGGGGGCTGGGCTGTAGTGTGAAAGGAGAAAGGGGAGCCCAGAGCAGGGCAGAGCATTGCACTGGGTGCCTGCAGCTGCCCAGACAAGCATCCCGGCACCCCAGTTGGGGCTCTTGTGAGCAGAAGTCACAGTGTGCACCTGTCAGGTGTCTCCGTGGTCACTCTGGTCCTGTGTCTTCCCCGGGCCCTGGAAGGGCAGCAGGCCAGGCGTCCAGGCTCCAGCTCCCATGGCCCCATTACTCCATTTGCCGAGTGGCTGCTTTGGGTTCCTGCCAGGGCCTCCATTTCCTTGCCTCCAGGGGAGGGCTGCAGCCTAAGTCCAGGTGCCTTCCAGCCAGAGTGTCATGGTCCGCCAGCCTTTCCTCCTCCCATGGAGCACGGAGGTCGCTCAGGTGCTGGGCGTCGCCATGCCTGGACCGTGCTGGGCGAGGAGCCATCCCCACATCGGGGAAGATGGGGCTGGGGCAGTGGCGAAGCCCATTGAAGAGCACTGCTGTGGCTTCCCCAGCCTGTCCTCTGCCCCAGCGGGCTCCACCCTGGGGCCACATCTGCAGGTGTCCCAAAGGCTGGAGGATGGGGCTGGCCCTGCTGTTCCCCGGCCATATACTGTTCTTGTGTGCCCTGACCCCAGTGGCACGCCGGGCTGGCCCCCCTCCAGGGAGAAGCCAGCTTTGTGCTAACCCAGGCCCCACTGCAGCTCTCCTGGGCATCTCAGAGCTATAGGGTTGCCTCAGAGCCACTGGCAGCCCGGGGGCTGTCGAGAGACAGTCCTGGACCTGAGAGTCCGTGGGCCCTGAGGCAGGAAGCTCGGCAGGGGGTGCTAAGACTGTTGGGCTCCGTCCATGTGTTTCATTTTACGCTAGTGTTAACACCGTCAAGCCCTGTCTGTGTCTTTCGTTTTAGGCTACAAAATTTGGATCCCAAGCAAGTCAGAAGGTAACAGAGGAAAAGCTTCCGCACCCTGTCCTGAGCCTCTGACGTCATGTGCAGCGCCCAGAGCTGCCTGGTTACCTCTTCCCAGGCCACATGCTCAGGGCTGAGGGGGCCCAGCATAGCAGGGGGTGTTCCCACCATGCTGCTCCCTGGCTTGGCCCCTCCTCATGCCAGGGTGGCTGCCTCATGGGCCCGCTCAGGGCCTGCGGGGCCAAACTCGCCACTGTTACTGGCACCTGGCACCGGTGTGCGGCCACCTTGTGGCCAAGCATGTTGTTGGGAGCAGGACTGCCCGGCGTGGCAGATGGCCTACACTGGCGGCGGCTGCTCAGCCGGCAGGGGCGTTGCGAGTGGTGCTGTGCCGGCAGCACCCAGGATGCGTCTGTACTCGGGGGCCACGGAACGTCCCTCTGCCCTGGCCAGGACGTCCCCGAGTTGTAGGTGGTGTGGCCTCTGGCCATTTGTATTCTTTAGGATGTGAGTGGCGGCCCCACAGTCCCCACTTGGTGGTCAGGGCTGTGGTCTGGCTGTCCTGAGGGTCAGAGACACCCAGGAGGCAGTGGCCATGTGAGGCCCACCACGAAAGCCAGGACTGCAGGCGTGGAGCTGTATATGGTTTTTTAGGACACACCCTTGCTCCCAGGGGGAGGGGTCCATTCTCACCAGGTGCCCGTCCGTCAGCCCCGTGGCCTGTAGCACTCCTTTCCTCTCTGAGGGAGTCTTCCGTGTGGCCACCCCTAGCTTCAGGGATGCCTGCCTGGCTTTGCCGCAGCCCCCAGGCTCCTGAGCCACAGTCACTCACGCAGTTCCTGAGCATGGTGGTCAGGTCCAGGGCAGGGAGTGATGGCTCCAGGTTGTGTTGCTGAGACACACCCCCCTCCCCGCCCCCTGTGCTGCCTTAGCACTGCGGCACCACGTGGCGGGTTCGAAGGCACTGTGGGTTACTAATGCCACCCTCACCTTGCTCTCTCCTCACCTGTCGCCTCGCTGTCGGGTAAAGTTTTGGGGTCACAAGCAGCAGCCGGAGCCGGTAAAGCCCACGTCTGCTCATGCATGGCGTCCATGTCTCCGCTGAGAATGCGCTTGGCTCCCGCCGTCCCTCCTGCGTGCTGCCGCTGTCTCGTGTCACCTCACGTGTGCGCACGCATGGACCCTCCCCCGGCCTTGGTCCGTGGCTCTCCTTTGAGATCCAGGATCTGCATCAGGCTTGATGGCGTGTCCCTGTCACCCCAGTACCATTGCACTCCAACCTGGGCAAGATAATGAGACCTTGTCTCCAGAAAACACAGACGCTGACCCAGGCTTGCTGCCGGGAGGCGCTGGAGGGAGGGCGGGGGCACTGGGCGTGGAGCTGCTGAGCAGGGTTTCCAGGCCACGCTGTGCTCCCTCGAACTTAGTGCAGAGGGAAGATCTTTGCCCTGTGACAAGTCCTTCCCCTTATGGTCTTTGATCTGCGCTTCTCCCTGCGCAGAGGTCTCAGGGAGAGGAGGCCTCACGCCACAGCCCCAGGTGGCCCTGTGGCCTCGATGCCCGAGTGACCCAGGATCAGGAGGGGCTGCGCTCCTTTCTCAGCAGCTTCTTCCTGTGGCCCCAGCCTCCCTGCCCTCTTCCCTCCAGGGGGTGTTGGTGCCTTCCTGGGGAGGAAGATGAGGCATCCCAGGTCAGCCTGGGTTGGCCACAGCCGGTGTTGACCTCAGGCTTGGGCTGCACAGGGCATGTCCCCACCAGCCCAGCCCCGCTGGCTGCATGGTGGCATGTGAGGGAGACCCCCAGAGGGAGCTCCGTGTGTCTGCGAGAATGGGGGGCGTGCTCTTCGCCTTCTCGAGGTGGTGGCTGACTGCACGTTGGGTGTTGTGTGCAAAGCCCTGTTCCTGCCTCCTGCGCTCGTGTCCTGCTGACAAAGCTCCCTCTGCCCTTTGCTGGCCTGGGCTGCTGCTGCCAACCCGTCTCCCTCACGGGGTTGCCGTCAGGGCTCACGCAACTTCCCTTCCTACAGGCGTCCGAGCTGGGCCACAGCCTGAACGAGAACGTCCTCAAGCCTGCGCAGGAGAAGGTAATGGGGCCGCTCCAAGGGCTTGATGTGCTGCTTGTACCCAGAGCCCTTCACTCTGGGGGTGTGGGTGTGTTGGGGGCGTCGGGGTTTGTTTATCCAGCAGCTGGAACTCAGTAAGGCCCAGCCTCACCCTGCTTCTCTAGCACAGGCGTCCTCCTTGGGGGCTGAGTGCCTCTCAGAACCTCCAGCTGATCTCTTCTCCTGGCCTAGGGCCTCCCTAGCAGGACCCCAGCCCCCTCCTTTCCTCTGCCTCACCCCCTAGGGCTGGCCCCAGTGCTGTGCACAGAGGAGGCTCTGGTGTGGGAATGACACCCACCATCCTCGGGGGTGAAGAGCCCTGCTAGCTTCCTGCCTCCTTCGGGGCCTGACTGGGACACATGGGAACCCACCAGGGGCAGCGTGGACCATCCTCGGGCCCGACTGGGACATGCGGGGAACCCACCTGGGGCAGCGTGGACTGTCCTCGGGTCTGACTGGGACACGTGGGGGACCCACCTGGGGCAGCGCAGACCGTCCTAAGGCCTGACTGGGACACGCGAGGGACCCACCTGGGACAGCGTGGACCGTCCTCGGGCCTGACTGGGATACGTGGGGGACCTGGGGCAGCGTGGACCATCTTCGGGTCTGACTGGGACATGCGGGGGACCCACCTGGGGCAGTGTGGACTGTCCTCAGGTCCCTTTGTCAGCAGTGCCTGGCGGGGTCCATGTCTGCAGGTGCCAGGCCTGGCAGTGATGTGGTCTCTTGCTGCTGGAATCACTTTGGGGCCAGTGTAGAACTTTCTGGGCTCAGCCTGACAGCCATCCACGTGCCCTTGTTTCGGGTGCCCTCACCCTGGGGACTCTGAATTCCGGAAGCTTCAGGCTTTCATCTATTCTGCCCTCACTAATGCTGCCATCTTAACCCATGCAGGTGAAGGAGGGAAAGATTTTTGATGATGTGTCCAATGGGGTCTCTCAGTTGGCATCCAAGGTAGGGAGCCTGCCAGAGGTGCAGGCACGGCTGAAGCCAGTCTCCATATCCACGGCCCTGGGCACGAGAGCAGGGGCTCTCTGAGCAGGCCCCAGCCTGCCCCAGCCCACCTCGGCAGTGGCCCCGTCCTCTTGAGACGGAAGGTGGGCTGCCTGGCCTGATGGCCAAAGGGATATGGAAACAGCTTGGCCCGCTGCGGCCCGGCCAGCCACTAACTGTCACTTCCGCTCTTCCTTTGCTGCTGCTGGCCTTTTCCTCGGTAAGTGCCGGCGCCGTCCTCTCCGTCTTCCATCTGCGGCTCTGTGGGCCCGTCGGGGTCTGCATTTTGTCCTGTTTACTGGCGTGAGGTGCTCTGCAGATGAGGAGGGAAGAGCAGGCCTCACCCCTCTCCCCTGTGTGCGCGGGCGCTCCTGCGGTCTGTGCACGCGGCTGTCCTTGCTGCCGCGTCCCACATGTACCCAGTGCTACTGCGGAGTGTCCGTGTGTGTCTGTGTCTGTACGAGTGTGCCAGGCACCCCTCGCTTCTGGATTTTACCTGGGTCTTCTCAGCCGGTTGGTGTGCGCTGACTTGTGTGCCTGTGCCATAATGGGGCCTCCCTAACCTCTCTTCCCATCTCCTTCCAGGTCCAGGGAGTCAGCAGTAAGGGATGGCGGGACGTCACCACCTTTTTTACGGGGAAAGCAGAGGGCCCCTTGGACAGGTACGCCATGTCCCCACCTGCTGGGCCTGTGCCCCACCCCCCTGCTTTGGCCACTCCTCTCACAGGCTCTCCAGGAGGTTGTCAGCATCTTTGCTTGGCAGTGGCAGGGGGCACCGTGGAAGGCTCTCTCAGTGCTCTGCTGCTTCACGGGCCCATCTTGCCTGTCCTTGCCCTGGCTATGTGCTTTTTGGAGCAGGAGCTGGGCACCTCAGGCTAGGGTGGGAGGAGAGTCTTAACCACACGCCCCTACATACGACTGGTGAGAGGAGGAGCCGGCCCTGCTCTGCCATTCCTCTGTCTCCCAGACTCTGGGTGGATGGAGCAGGTAGGGGGCCAGGGGACAGCAGGGCTGGGATCCCCAAGACCTGTCCTGGGCCCTGTGTCCAGCTCTGCCCTTGGCACTGGGTGCCCCAGGCATTTCTGCTGGAAGCTGGCGCTCCTCTCAGTCCCTGACCCCAACAGGGGAACCACAGGGCTCTCATGGGGCCTGGTACCGTGCCGTCCACTGAGACGCCAGCCCTGGTGGGCACGAATGCTCTGCCCCCAGATGGGCCCAGACTTTCCCTGCAGATGCTACATCCTTTCCCTCCCTTTGTAGTGGTGTGACTACAGCTGAGGACAGAGGGCAGGGCCCGGTCCAGGGCCGACATGCAGCGGGGGCATCTCTCGGGAGAGCCTGTGTCCTCCATGAGGCATCTCTCGGGACAGCCTGTGTCCCGCGTGAGGCCAGTGCCCCTCCCCCTCCCCACTTGACTAAACCACTGATGATCACAGCATTGGAGCTGGTGGAAAAGGAAATTTTTCTGTAAAAGAGTGGGCCCTGGTTCTCCAGGTCCATGGCACAATTTCCTCTGCTCTAAAATGGGAGAAACAGCTCCTGCCTGGCGTGGCTGCTGTGAACCCCGAATGCTGGCCTGGGAAGACGCCATAGGGCCTGGTGGTCACTGTACAGGTGCAGAGCTGTCGGGAGCACAGAATTCTGAGTGGTGGGCTGAGTGACATTCACAGTCCCCCTTCTGTCTCTTTAAAAGCTCCTCTGAGGGCCAGAGTTACCAGAACAGCGGTCCGGACCACTTCCAGAACAGCGCTATAGACCAGAGCTTCTGGGAGACCTTCGGGAGCACTGAGTCCGCCAAGGCCCGGAAGTCCCCGAGCAGCGACAGCTGGACCTGCGCGGACACCTCCACAGAGAGGAGGAGCTCCGACAGCTGGGAGGTGTGGGGCTCAGCCTCCACCAACAGGAACAGCAACAGCGACGGCGGGGAGGGCGGGGAGGGCACCAAGAAGGCGGTGCCACCGGCTGTGCCTGCTGACGACAGCTGGGACAACCAGAACTGGTAGGGCCGCCGCAGCCCCGTCCCCAGCACCCTGGGTGACTTCGTGTTTGCACTCTGCCCTCATTCTCCTTCTATTTGACCCAAGAATCAGTGATCACGGTGTGAGGACAGCATCTCAGGGGGGCAGGACCCTGGGGAGACTCCGGTTTGTGCCACCTGTCTGCCCTGGGAGTTGGTGCGTGCGGCGGCTTGCTCTCCATCCCATGTGGGGCTGTTCCATCCCACACTCCCCAGGCATTCTTGGACTCCAGCAGGGGCCTGGCGTGGCTTACTGGGAGGTGGGCTGCGGCATGGACCTTTGCGACTGTGTTCTGGCGGCCGGCTCAACACATTATCTCCGGGGTCTGGGACCAGCCATGTGCCATGCTGTTGGTGATGAGTCGCTTCTCGTGGAGATGTTTAACTTTGGGTTTGCTCTAGTTCTTTCTGTTTGAAGAAAGTTACTGGAGTGGTAAAGATGGAAATGCTGAAGGCGACATTGGCGCTCACACTGCCATCGACCGCCCTCGCTCCCGAGTCCACGCCTACCTGGGCCTCTGCTGTCGAATCCACTTTACTCAGTGGCTTCCCTGCGTCAGCTTCGTCCAGCCACCACATTCACCGGACACACCTCCCAGTGGCCATACCTGAGCTGTTCTCAGTGCTGGAACTTGACTATCCTGGAGCATGTTGTTAGACAAAGGAGCGCAGAGGGGCTGGGTGGGCCCTCGGCCCCGGTGCAGGACGGTGCGACAGTAGGAGGGGCCTGGATTCAGGAGCTGAGCAGGGTCACCCATGTGTAGTGCCCGGGCCTGGGGAAGGTCCAGCTCCTGGTCAGTGCCAGCATGCAGCCGTGCCTGCATCCCTCCGACACCACCCTCTGGCTTTGTCATTTGAGTCTGATTGGCTGCCCGGAGCCTGGCTGGCTTGAACCTGTTGGATGGGGCTGCCCTGCAGACTGGTGCCTGCCCCATGCCGACCTGACCTTCCCCGAGTACTGGATGACATGCCGCTGCATGTGACTCAGTCTCCCTCATCCGCCCTATGTGACCCTCTGTCTTGGCCGGTCGTGCATGTGCCTGAAGCTCGTGCAATCGGTGTGTGAGGTGCTCTCTCCCCCGCCGCCATGCTCCTCACTGTGGCCTCAGCCATGCTCACTGATCACCCCACTTGCCGGCCGCCGTCTGCAGTGCTCCTGGAGCAGCCTGGCCCTTCAGCCCTGTGCATGTCCCACCTCAGGGACTCGGCCACCTGCAGAACAGGATGGGCCCTAGATTTCAGGGAGCCCTCCTGGTGCCCACTGTGTCCTGTGGGCACCAGCCCCCTTGGTAGCCGGCATCTTTGCCCTTGGCCGCCACGGACAGACGTGGTCACCAAAGCAGCCACCTGCTGTAGTTGGACCTGGGGTCAGAGGCTCAGGGTGCTGAGAAGCCTCAGGGCAAAGTGGCCAACACAGAGGTCCCAGGAAGTCAGCCCGGAGAGCGGAGCGTGAGGTCCTGGAATGTCTTTCCTGAGCTGAGGCTTGGGCGGCCTCATGGTTTTCCACAAGGGCTGCTTGGATCCTGGTGGGCTGAGTGCTCTGCAGAGGGGTGGACTCCATCCTGGACAGTGGGGCATGGTTTCCACGTGCCCATTTCTACACCAGCACCTTGACTTGGCAGCACGAACCCAAGCTCTGCCCCCGCCTGGGAAGGTGCCTTCCTTGGGGGCAGGGTGACAGTCCCCTCTGATGGGAAGTGCAGTCACAGTGTTGGGAGGGAGGGGTTGGGGCCACCTTCAGAAGGGGATGTGGTGACTGAGATCCCTCCACAGAGGGTGAGGGCCTTTCCCTTCTGCAGGTGCGGGCAGGTGTCCCAGGACAGGCGCTGGGGCCTCTCCTGGCTATGTGAGGGCCCATGTGGAAGGCGCGGACCTGACAGCATTCCAATAAAGCACACAGGAGCACGAGGAACGTCTGGGCGCATCCCAAGGGGCTGCTTCAAGTGTCGTGCTAGTAGGGTCATGGGACCCCCAGGGAGCGGGGGTGGAGCACTGGGCTCCCTCATTTCTCCTGGTCCCTTGCTGGGTGTTGTGGGACCCAAGGAGAGACCTACTGCCTACCCAGCCTTGTTAGGAAGGCCCTGGCCTCACCCCATCTGCGTCAGACCTGGCGAGTAGGCAGCTGGGTGACCCAGCCAGAGAAGAGGTCATGGGCCTTTGGCCGGCCAGCAAGACTCCAGTGGGTCCACTGACCCTTGGCCTGGGGAGGTGGGCAGTGGCTCCTGTGGTGGAGGATGGCACCTGGGCCTGGGTCTAGAAGGGCTCTTGCCCCTTCCAGAGATTCAGCACCCCCCACGCTGGGGTGGATCTCAGCCTGGATCCTGGAAATTCAAGGTGCCATCTGATAGTGGGGTTCAGGGGCAGGGAGGGTGGCTGTAGCCAGGAGAAGCCCTCAGAGGGCCGTCTTGCTCTGGGGCAGCACTTTAGGGCAGGTGGGCTGAAGCCAGAGTGGCTGAACAGGGGAGACTAAAGTGGCAGGTCCCAGGCCAGGTGTGGGCCTGGAGTTCGTTCTTGGTTGAAGCCTGGTCTCAGCCTCTGGCCAGCTTGGTGGGGAGGGGCATGGGCAGTGGCGCTGCACGGCCCCCGGCCTTCAGCATGCAGCTCCACCCCCACTGTGGCTCCAGGAATCCAGGTTGACCACCCTGGGTACCTGCCACTTGCCCCTCCTCTTGAGCCAGCCTCTGCTGCTTGTCCCGACACTGGCCTGACCCCCATGGATGCTCAAGGCCAGCTTCTGCCCTTCCTGAAACTTCTGTTTCGTGGCTTCCCCTGGCCGCCCCCGCATCACACCCACTAGCATTGCCTCAAGCCTCCCGGGGGCCGAGCCCTGCCCTGTGTGCCTCCATCGCTGGTTGGCAGAGGGGCCCGGCCCTGCTCTGTTCTGACCCAGCCAACACAGGCAGGTGGAGGTCTAGGGGCTACACAGGAGGCCACTGGGGCCATGTCCCCACTTCTGGGAGCTGTGGGCCTGGGACCCCCACCTGGAGTGGGGTGATGTGCGCCTGGCCACAAGCATGTGAGGGGGGAGGTTCCTGTGGGGTCAGGGCCTCAGTGAGGCCACAGCACCCTGGTGAGGAGAGGAAATGGCCAGCCCAGGCCCCCTCCTGCCCCTCTGTCATTCGTGATCCAGACAGCTCCCTTGCCCTGCCTGAGCCTGAGCACTGCCTCAATGGTCTGAGGGGCACTGCGGGGGCCTCGGGTGTCCAGGAGCAGGGGTGGATGAAAAAGCAGATGAGTCTGCTCCTGCTGACAGAGCTCACGCCCTGTGAGCCAGGAATGCTGAGTGCCTGTCCGCCAGGTCTGTGATGAGCTTGTTGCTGGCTTGCCTGTATGGGATGGGGGTGCGCACTCGTGTTCCCGGGAGCCTGTGAGCTGCACTTGAGCACCCGTGCCCGCCTGCCAGGCTGAGCGCCCTCTGCTGGCTGCCATCAGGACTGCAGGCACCGCCGGCTCCCTGGGAGTCTCCCCTCCCAGTCCCTACATCCAGGCTGAGTGGGGCCTCGGCGTGGTGGGTCTGACGACCTCTCTGCTGTCCCAGGCCCTGTGAGGAGAGTGCCATGTTGGGAGCATGGGTGGGAGCAGGGGGCAACTTGACACCATCTCCCAGGCTACTGCCTGGGACAGCCAGTTGGTGGATGGGCTGTGTCATCCCGGCACTTTGGGAGGCTGAAGTGGACAGATCACCTGAGGTCAGGAGTTCGAAACCAGCCTGACCAATATGATGAAACCCTGTCGCTACTAAAAATACAAAAATTAGCTGGGTGTGGTGGTGGACACCTTTGATCCCAGCTACTCGGGAGGCTGAGGCAGGAAAATCGCTTGAACTGGGGAGGTGGCAGTTGCAGTGAGCTGAGATTGTGCCATTGCTCTCCATTCTGGGCAGCAGAATGAGACTCCATCTCTTTATATATATTTTTTTACACCCTGCCCCCCTCCGACTCCATCTCAAAAAAAAAAAAAGTAGCCTTGAATAGGTGGATCCCGAGTCCAAGTCTGTGGCCCAGGGATCCAGGGAGGTGGCAGAGAGGTGGGACCCTCTCCTCCAGCAGCCTCCAGCCTGGGCATCTGCCTTCAGCAGATGTCACCACTTCCTCTGTGGCCGCTGTGCCAGTGCTGGCCTCCCACAGAGTACCTCCAGCTGACTTCCTGCCTCTGGAGGCTGAGCCCAGGGCCAGGGCAAGTGGTTCCTCTTTTAGCAGAGCAGCAGGCAGGGGCCGGGAGAGGCAGGCTCCTCTCCCTCAGGCCTCAGGCAACCCAGGGTCAGGAGGCCTAGAGCGGGCCGGCCCTCTCTCGCTGTCCTGAGTGCAGAGGAGTCAGGGGCTTGGGGACTGGGCCCCTGCGGGACAGGTGATTCCCTGGTGGGGATACTTGGGTCACACATTGTGAGGGGTGTGTGGGGGGGTCTCTGTTAGCTGTGGGGGTGGGGCAGGAGGGCCTGGATCACTCAGGACTGCCTCCAGTGGCCCTGAAGTGCCCATGTGACGCTTGGTATTAGGTTGGGGTCCCTAAAACCAGAGGCAGGGACAGGCATTTGGGTGCGCTCAGGGGTGTATCGGGGAAGCAGATGCCTCGACCAGATCCATCTTGAGCTGCAGACCATGATTTCTCCAGAGGCTGTGCATCGAGGCCAGGCTTTCCACCCTTGCATCCCCCAGTCATTGGCCAGGGGCCACCAGGGTCTGTCTGTAACCTCCCAGGCAGTCCTGGGGCAGGGACAGCCGTGAGCAGCTGGCAGTCATGCCGCAGCCCCAGGGGATGGGAGCTGGGCTCAGAGAAGAGGACTTGGGGGCCCAGCAGCAGCTGCTCCAGAGACATTAACTCCCCTGGAGAGTGCCCAACAGAGCACGGGCTGCCCACTGGCTCCAGGGGTGCGGTGCTGGGGATGGAGGGCTGCGGGCCGGAGAGGCGGGCCCCTTACAGCCAGCTGCCTAGGTGGGGCCTGTGGTGGGCGGGGCTTGCTGGGGTGCTGGGCTGGCCAGAGTCGGAGGGAGTCGCAGCAGGGGTGGGGCGGGGGCAGGCCATGGGCAGGTGCGGGGCTGGTCCGGTCAGGTCGGGTCTGTTTTCCAGGCCTGGGCAGCTGCTGAAGCTCTGGTCAGCGGACCAGTCTGCAGAGTGTTCGGTGGTGGGAGCCTTCAGGGTGCTCTGGGAGGGCTTCACTGAGGGCAGGGCTTGCCTGGCCTGTGCAGAGGGGAGGCTGGTGGGGAAGTAGACTGCAGCGACATCCTGGGTGGGGGTAGGAGTGGGGACCTGGGAGCACACTGCGGGAGGGGAAAAGGGACCGCATGGGTGGGGGTCCAGGTGCAGCTGCAGCCTGCTCCCCACGGTGTCCCCCACCCGCACGCAGTGGCCCTGGCGTCTGCGTGGCTTTCCCTGTTGCAGGATCGGCCCCTGGGAGTGAGGAATGAAAGTGTTGGTGGGTGCAGCCCCTGCTCCTTACTGATGGGACCCCGCCCTGCTGTGCAGAGGGGCCCTTCATGCTGGGATCTCTGTGGTCCCCATTCTTGGAGAGACGCCCAGGGCAGCAGACAGGAAGGGTAGAGGGAAAGGGAGGGGAAGAGAGAGAAGCAGGCCAAGGGAGTGGGCAGGGGGGTGGGCTAGGGCAGTGACGTCCGTGGAGGAGAGGCCTTTCATAAGCTCCAGCCTTCCTGTGGCCACAGCAGGACCAGACTGGACCAGCACACCCCAGGAGAGAGGGCCGGGCTCCCGGGAGGAGGAGGAGGTGGGTGACTTCCCTGCTGGCCAGGGTCCTGGGAGGAGGAGGTGGTGGGTGACTTCCCTGCTGTCCTGAGGCTGGATACATAAGGGGCCAGCAGGAGATCCACTCAGCCTGTGATCTGAGGAAGACTTTGACTTTCAGAAAAGTCAGGATAGAGGCCAAGCGCCCCTGTCAGCCACAGGACCCTGGTGCCCAGCACACGGTGTGGCTGGGAGGGGCTGGGGCAGTGGGAGCCTGGGGCTGGCTGAGCTTCACCAAGGGCCCTCTTCTGGGGTCTCAGAAACCTCCAGGGCATGGGGACGTGAGGAGGGTAGACACTGAGCAGAGAGCAGCTTCCCCTTAAGGCTATATGTACACCTGTGGCCGTGGCAGGGGTCCCACTGAGTCAAGCCAGGCTTCTGGTGTGGGAGGGTCTAGGGAGTTGGGGGCACTTGGGCTGCCCACTGGTACCCCTGATCGAATTGGAAACCCAGCCCACAGGTGCCTCCAGCCCCAGCACCTGGGGCATGTCTGACTGCTGCTGGCCGGGCGGGCACGAAGTCCCTGATTTCAGCCAGCAGTCTTCCCACTGGGGGAGGCTTTGCCCCTGCAGGGCAGGTGATTCCCTGGTGGGGATACTTGGGTCACACATTGTGAGGGGCGTGCTGGTGGCGGGGGGGAATCTCTGTTAGCTGGGGAGGGGGGCAGGAGGGCCTGGGTCACTCAGGACCCTGGAACCCTGCAGTGTGGGAGGTCAGTGCTTGCAGACACAGAGCTGGGGCCTGCACTCAAGTCATCCCCTCAGCTCCACACAGAGGTCAGGGTCCCAGCCGGAAGTGTTCTGCCTGCCTCCTGAAGGCTGATGGTGGTGCATGGGGCAAGGGCGTGGTGTACGCAATGCCAGGGGTGGGAATGCAGGGGAGTCTGCGGCATTCCTCCTTCGGCCCTGGGCACAGTGGCAGGTGGCAGGCGGAAGACTTGGGCCTGGCAGCTGACGTGCCCCCACATCTCCGATGCCACCTCTGGGCACCAGTCACTGGGTCACCCTGGCCTCTGAGTCCCCCTTAAGAGCATCCCAGATCCGACCTCCACTCCTGGCCCCTTTGAGCAGGCCCAGCCGGGTTTTCCCTGGCCCTCCTTGTGGCCCATGCGGCCCTCCATGGCCCTGGCTGCCTCCCCATCTCGGCCTCAGAGCCACGTGTGCATGGCACCCGCACCCTGCATCCCCGGCTGGCATCCCACAGGCCTACCCGCTCCCACCCCTCCCGGGCAGCTCTCTCTCTCTCTCCACAGCTCTCTGATGCCCCTTCTCCCTCGAGGGCAAGGCTGGGGCCACAGGGACACCACATGTGTTCAGCCATTAGACAGTGCCTGGAAAGCTCACACATTGGCCTCAGCCCTCCACAGCCCCGAGGAGCCCCACGAGCAGGAGACTGGCCGCGCGCCCGTCCCAGCCACCCCCTACATTGGGCGTGGGGGCAGCTGGGGCTGGAGGTCCTGCTGTCACTCAGAGTCGCCCCAGCTGTGTACTTCCAGTGCAGATGCAAATGAGGGTGGTGGATTCGGGAGGCAGCAGCCCCCCGCTCAGCCTTGGGTCCTTGAATTTTGGGCAGCTGGGGGTGTCCCCAAGACAACAGGCTGCAGGCCTCTGGTCCCTCCACATGTGAGGGGCAGAGCCCAGTGAGGGGACAGCCTGCCTGGCCCTGGAGGACATGGAGAAGCTCTGGCTTCGTGGTCAGGGAGGGGACAGGTGGGGACGGCTGAAGGGCATGGCCTCTTCCCCTCCGCAGGCCGAGAACCATGCGCTCCCGAGCCCCGGCACGCCCACACCTTGGCCTCTGCCTCTGGCTGTGGCTGGGTGCCACCCTGGGACGAGAGCAAGGACACGGTAAGGCCGCTGGCAGCGGGCCCCACCTGCCCCACCAGTGCCCAAGTGGGACAAGCCCTCCGCCCCTCTGCCCGGCCAGCCTCATAAGTTAAATACGTGCTGAACTCAGAGCAGCTCCCACTGTGAAGGCAAGCGGACGGGACAGACCCTCAGCCTTGCCTCAGGAAGCTTCTGTGTGCTGGTCCTCTGTGACGTTAGCGCTCAGCTGAGAGCTATTCCGCAAACACCTTTTCCATCAGTCTCCGGGAAGCAGGAGGCCGGTGCAAAGACGGGGCCGCCGTCCGTCCGGCCTCTTCCCGCCATGTGTCTGGTGCCTCCCGCTTGTCTTTGGGCGGATAGCCCTCCTCTGGCTTCTCTGCGTGTGGCACCTGCGTTTCCACACGGCACCCCTGCCTCCATGTGCACCTCTGGGCCAGCACATATGTCCGCAGAGGGCCGCACCAGGCTGGTCGCTCCTGGTTGGGGTGTTTGGGGAGCGTGGGGAACCGCCCATGGCAGCAAAGGGAGGTGGCAGAAGGTGTGCAAGACCTGTCTGAGAAGCTGTTCCTCCCGTAAGAAATGTGGGTTAGATGGATTCCAGGAAGGCAGATGTCCGTGTCTATGGAGCAGGTGCCAGGGCCTTGGCCACGCTGTAAACTTGTTCCTGGCTGGACCAACGCGGCCGCTCCGGGGCCTGCGAGCTCCCAGAAGGTTTCAGGCTCCCACCGAGCGATGGTTATTCCTCGGGGGTGAAAGGCAGGAGGTGGCAGCTCCTCATAATGTGCATTTAAGGGATGACCACCGGGTCCTGACAGGAGAGCTGCGGAGCCTCCGCCAGCCGCTGCCGTTGCAGAGGGGCGGGTAGGAGCAGGAGCCCAGGTCTAGCGTGGAGCCTGGGTCAGTTTGAAAGAAGCTTCCACTGTCAATTTGAGCCAAATCAATAATTGATTCTGCAGAAACAACCTGGGTCAGGCAGAGGCGAGTATGCTGCCCTGTCTAGGTCAGGATTCAGAAGGGCCTTTCGGGCCATTGAGCCTGAGGACAGCCAGGTGGGCTGGGGCACTGAGTCCAGCCCAGGACGGGTGAGAGCCCACACGTGGGGCAGCCCTTCCCAGGATGGCCCAGGCCAGGCGTGGCCACCATCCAAGGAGGGGAGCATGGTCCTGGCTGAGGTCCTTCCTGCCAGCCGCTGTCCGCCCAACACCCTGCTCAGGCCCCAGCAGTGCTATCCCCCTGCAGGGAGCTGGAGAAGGGCGCCCCGACATTGGCAGGCACAGTGGAGCAACAGAAGGCTCTTCACAAGCAGGGGTGGCAGCGGGAGGGGCCTGTTCACAGCTGGCCTTCAGAGCCCTCCTCATCCCCCACGCATTCCTGACTTGCAAGCCTCATCCGGAGACCCGGCCCAGCAGCTGCCAGCTCTCAATGGGTCATTGTGTCTGCCCCAGTGCCCCCCAGCCCCTGCCCTTCCCCCTGAGCCCCAGCTCTGGAGGGCAGCCCAAAGAAGCCCATCTCTGTCCCCAGTTTCCAAAAATAGCTGCTCCTACTGCTGAGCCCCCGGAAGCTTTCAGGGGCCACCTACCCTCTCCAGAGCCCGGGGAGGATGGCCAGGCCCCTGCCGCCACCTCTTCCTCTCAGATGGCCTGGACTCCCTTCCCCCGCCACAGGAGACAGCCCCGTCTTGGGGGCGCAGACACATACACGTGCCGAAGTGCACGTACTTCCAGCTTGGGGTCCTGCACCCACACTCCCCACTGAGGGGCCTGTGCACCTGGCAGTGGCCTTGGCATCTGAAGGGTCTACAGCTACATGGCCCCTTCTCCCAGGGACCCAGCTCAGGCCCTGGGCAGGGTGGCAGCTGCTGCATTGGCTCAGGGCGTCCAGTCACCAGTGGGGCAGTTGCTGCTCTCCACACATAGGCCTGAGCCTCCTCCTGGTGGGGAGAACCCCCGAAGAGCCAGGCTGGGGCATCCCTGGGTGGGACTGGACTCCCTGTGACTGACGTTACTAGGGTGGCCCTGTCACTGCAGACCCCTGGGAGGGCCGGTTCTTCTCACCCAGCTGAGGTCTCGTCTCCCTACGTGGGGCTGAGTTCCTCAGACACCCAGGGTGGGTTGTGTCCCTTCTGAGTCCCCCAGGATAGAACTGTGTCCCTCCCAAGTGCTGAGGGCAGCATGCCTGAAACCCCCATGGCTGGTTAGGTGGTGGGGAGGTCGGGCCAGTCCTGACCACCCTGTCCTGTTTCTGTAGAAAATGGCCGCCTGAGGCTGGCTGTGCTGCCCGAGGACCAGCTGCAGATGAAGTGGAGAGAGTCGGAGGGGAGCGGCCTTGGCTACCTGGTGCAGGTTAAGCCCATGGCAGGTGAGGACCTGTGCCCTCCCAGGTCCCCTTCCCCCCACCACGTGCTAAGGATGGTTGGCGTGGCGGCCGTGGCCACCGAGCCTGCTCAGGCCCACGGCCTCCCTGCTCCAGCCCGTGTGTCAGCATCTGTCTGGCCTCAGTCTTTGCTGTCCCCAAATTCCTTCCACTGTCACGTAGGACATGGAACAGGGAACGGGCCCCTATGTCCCTGGCACACAGCCCCTGCAGAAGGCATTCAGGACATTCTTTTTTTGAGATGGAGTCTCAAACTGTTGCCCAGGCTGGAATGCAGTGGCACGATCTCGGCTCACTGCAACTTCCAGCTCCTGGGTTCAAGTGATTCTTCTGCCTCAGCCTCCCAAGTGGCTGGGATTGCAGGTGTCCGCCACCACGCCTGGCTAATTTTTTTTTGTATTTTTGGTAGAGACAGAGTTTCACTACTTTGGCCAGGCTGGTCTCAAACTCCTGAACTTGTGATCCACCTGCCTCAGCTTCCCACAGTGCTTGGATTACAGGCATGAGCCACCATGCCTGGTCAATTTTTTATTTTTTTAAGACAGGGTCTCACTCTGTTGCCCAGGCTGGAGGGCCGTGGTGCAGTCACAGCTCACTGCAGCCTCAATCTCCCAAGCTCAGGAGATCCTCCCACCTCAGCCTCCCAAGTAGCTGGGACTACAGGTGTGAGCCGTCACTCCTGGCTAATTTCTGTATTTTTGGTAGAGAAGGGGTTTCACCACGTTGCCCAGACTGCTCTTGAACTGGGCTCAGGTGATCCATGCTCCCTGCCTCCCACAGGCTGGGATTATAGGTGTGAACTGCCACACCCGGCCCGTATTCTTTAAAGAAACAAGTCCCTCCTCAGAACGAGTCTCAGTGCCTCAGGGGCATTCGGAACAGCCCGGACTCTGCACAGCGAACCCCAGAAGTGCCTGCCCTTCCCCTCCACGCACTAATCCTTGTTTACAGGAGCAGGGCCTTGAGGACGCTTTTCCAGGGAACCCCATTCCCAGAGCATGGAACGGCCCTAACCTGAAAATGGGTGCTAATTTTAAAGCTTCTCAGAGCTCAGATGGAAAAGCCATAGGGGTAAATACTCAACTGTATGAATCAGCACAGTGTGGCGGCCATCACAGACGCCTCCTGGGGTAGAAACAGGCTGTTCTGGTGCCCCTGGTGCCCTGCTCAGCGTCCACCCTGCCCTGCTCCGGGACGGCCCCTGCGTGACTTCCAGGAGCATAGACTAGCCTGCCAGGGTCGGAGCCTCCTCTGAGTGGAATCACATGTGGCAGTTCCTCGGTGTCTCTTTGGTGCGTGTTTGTGAGGCTCACCGTGCTGTCTCCGCAGTCTGTTTCCTTTGCTGTATAGTATTCCGTTGTGTGGTTTGTTCTGCTGTCGATGGGCGTCTGGCTTGTGTCCGGGTTTGCTGTGTTTCTGGTGTCCACGTGGATGCTGTTCTGTTGAGTGTAAACCCAGGAGTGGGAACATAAAAGCGTTATGCGTTTTCAACACTAGCGGAAAACGTGGAACTCAGTGGCTGTGCCAGCATGTCCTCCCGCCAACAGCGTGTGACGGCCTCTGACCATGCAACACCCTTGGCATCCAACGCCTGTAGTGTGACTTGAGCTACGCTGGAGGGTGCTCAGTGGTGTCCCGTGTTCTTTACTGAGCTGTCATTTACGTGCAGAGACATTCACCCTTTTGGGAATAGGTCTGTGAGTTTTATCAAATGAATCCAGCCCTGTAACCACGACCGCAATTGATGTACAGAACCGTTTTGTGACCCCAAGGTCAGCCCTTAGCCCCGTCCCCCAAAACCCCAGAATGGTTTTCTGTTTTGTCTTTTCCGGATAGATATGCCTTATCAGATTAGGTCCTGTTCAGTTCAACATACGCTGAGTTTTTATTGAGAGAGTGCATTATCTTTTCCAAATTCTTTCTTCAGTGAGGAGAAATTATTTTCTCCTTTATTTGGTTAATGTAGTAATTTACGTGTAGTAAATTTTAGTGTAGTAAATTACAGTGATTGATTTTTTCAATATTAAACATTTATATATTAAATATTTATTTTATATGTTAACTACATTTATTTATTTATTTTGAGACAGAGTCTCGCTCTGTCACCCGGGCTAGCATGTGGTGGCATGATCTTGGCTCACTGCAACTCTACCTCCCAGGTTCAAACAATTCTGCTGCCTCAGCCTCCCTAGTAGCTGGGACTACAGGTTTGCACCACTGCACCTGGCTAATTTTTGTATTTTTAGTAGAGACAGGGTTTCAACGTGTTGGTCAGGCTGGTCTTGAACTCCTTACCTCGTGATCCACCTGCCTCAGCCTCCCAAAGTGCTGGGATTACAGGTGTGCGCCACTGTACCTGGCAATATATATACATATATATATACATTTAAGAGACAGGGTCTCACTTTGTCACCCGGCTGGACTTCGAAGTGCAGTGGCACAGTCATAGCTCACTGCAGCCTCAATCTTCTGGCCTCAAACAATCTCCCCACCTTGGCCTCCCAAAGCGCTGGAATTACCGGGGTGAGCCACTGTACCTGGCCTATCCCCTTTTATATATTATTGAATTGATTTGCAAGTATTTTGTCTAAGATTTTTATTCATGAAGGAATATTAGCCAATAACTACTCTTTCTTATAAACTCCTTTTTAAGTTTGGTATCAGCTTTATACCTTGTAAGATGAGGTGGGAAGGATTCCTCTTATTCTATTTTCTGGGAAAGTTTGTGTAATGGTGGTGGTATTTTTTCCCTTAAATGTTTGCTGGAATTCACTGGCTCTGACTTTTGGGGTTTTGGGGGGGGTTGTGTGTTTGTGTGTGTACGCACGTGAACCCTTGAAATAATAGATTCAATTTCCTTAACAGAAATAGGACTACTCAGATTTTCTAATTTTTTTGTCAGTTTTGGTAATTTAGTTTTTGAATAGGAATTTGCATTTTCTGTAAATGTCCTGATTAGTTGGCGTAACATTGTTCATTTTATCCCATAGACTCTCTAGGTACAGCCCCGTCAGTCCCGTTACTGACCGAATCTTCTCTCTGCTTTCAAAGGGCCATCTGGAAGATTATCTGTTTTGTTAGTCTTTTAATAAAACACCTTTGGGCTTGGTTGGTCTGTTCTTGATTTTATGTTTGTTTTTTATTTCATTAATTTCTTGTTTCTGTTTCTTTCTGCTCTCTGTGTTTAACTTTGTGCTCTAACTCCTTAGGATGGATGCTTAAATTCATTGATTTTCTGCCCTTCGTTTATAAGATCTGAAGTTAATTATTAAATTTCCCTCTAAGCAGGAGCTCTAGCTACATTTTGATATGTGGAATTTTCATTATCATTCAGTTAAAAGCATCTACTCATTTTTGTCATGATATTTTTATTTGACCCATAGGCTACTTAGAAGTAGATTTCTTAGTTTTAAAACATGGTGGATTTTCTACCTACTTTTTGTTTTGGATTTCTTCCTTAATTGCATTGTGACCAGAAATGTACAATATGCTTCCAGTCCTTTGGAAACTTCCTTTCTGGCCGGGTGCGGTGGCTTGTGCCTGTAATCTCAGCAGTCTGGGAGGCCAAGGTGGGCGGATCACTTGAGGATGGGAGTTTGAGACCAGCCTTGCCAACGTGGTGAAAACCTGTCTCTACTAAACATACAAAGATTAGCTGGGCATGGTGGCATGCGCCTGTAATCCCAGCTACTTGGGAGGCTGAGGCAGGAGAATCACGTGAACCTGGGAGGTGGAGGTTGTGTTGAGCTGACATTGTGCCACTGAACTCCAGCCTGGGTGACAGAGTGAGACTTCATCTCAAAGAAAAAAACAAAAAGTACCTCATTTTGTGGTCCAGCATGTGATCAATTTTTGTCAGTGTTCCGTGTGATTTGAAAATATATGCGATTTGCAGTTGTTGGGTATAGTTTTCTAATTAAGTCATTTACCTTATTTTTCAGACCTTTATATAGTTAGTATGTTTTGGGTCTGCTCATCCTATCCCTTACTGACAAAAGTGTTTTAAATCTCCCTGTCACTGCAGATCTGTCTTTCCTGTGGTTGTCCCAGTCCCTCTGCTTTATGTGTTGAGGCTCTGTCACTGGCTGCATGCACACTTAGAATCACCGTGTCTTCCTGGCAGGGCGGACCTTTTTCATGTTGAAATGCTCTTCACTGTCCCTGTTTCTTGTATCTGAGTTGTTGTGATAGCACCATTACTTCACCAGGTAGTGTTTGCGTTAAATCTCCTTTTCCTTCTTTTACTGTTTACCTTTCTTTTACCGTTCATTTCAGATGTGTCTTCTAAGCAGCGTATAATTGGGTATTGTTTTCAGCCAGCGTGACAGCCTTTTTTATTAAAAGATTTTTTCCATTTATATTTAATGAAATGAATGATTATTTGAGTTTATATGTACAATCTTCCTTTTTTGTTATACTCGTTATATGTTTTTATTCTCTGCTTTCTTGTCTTCGTTTGAACTGATTTTTTACTGGAAAATTTAAACACATGCAAAAGAAGAGAGCATTGTGTAATGAAGCCCCATGTTTTCATAACGTAGCTTCCAGCGACTATCAGCGTGTGGCCAGTGTTGTTTTCCCTCTGTCTCCCTGACCCCTCTACATTCTGTATTATTTTAAAACAAATCCCAGATGTGATATGACCCTGTCTGTAAATATTTCAGTATGTTTTTCTAAACGAAAAGACTCAAACGTAACCCAATGCCATGAGCAGCTCCCAAATTTAAAATGTTTCAGTACTATCATTGAATATTTAGTTGTGCTCGTCCTAGCATTTGAGACCCAGAGAATCACCCCGCGCTCGAAGTGCCCCTTAGGTCTGACTCCCACCTCCTGAGCTCTGCTTCAGGCCATTTCTTCTTGCTCTTTCCTCTGAGAATATGACAGTGTCCCCTTTAAAATCATTTGTTTGCTTTTCACACTTGAAATGCAGCCTAAACTTTAAATCATGGAGTCACACAGCAGAAAATATTTGAGGCTGGTGGGTCTGAGCCGCGTGTAGGGTGGGGCCCGTAGGAGGGGCAGGGCCCTGGCCCCAGACTCATCCTTCTTAGACCTGGCCCCTGGGGTCACCATCCCCTCCCTGGCCAGCCCCGTCTTCATACCTGGACAGTGTCTCTGAGGGTTTATGGGTCCTCCCCTCACCACATGACAGATTCCTCTAGGCAGGTTTAGTAAGTGAATCTTCTTACTGCCACCAAGACCCATTCTCTCTCACTTTATTACCAGGAGCCTTTGTCCCTTCCATCAGACCCTCCCCCTTTCTCTCTCTCTCTGGCCTCAAGGGGAGGAGCTGGGGTGAGGAGGAGCCAAGAGGATTTCACTCCCCGCATGACAGACACACACATGTATGCCCACCTTGGCCTCTAAAGCTCCCCACCCCCACCCAGGCGACTCGGAACAGGAGGTGATACTGACCACCAAGACCCCAAAGGCCACGGTGGGGGGCCTGAGCCCCTCCAAGGGCTACACCTTGCAGATCTTCGAGCTCACTGGCTCCGGGCGCGTCCTGCTGGCTTGGAGGGAGTTTGTGAGTAAGTCTGCCATCCGCCAGCTGGGTACCCCCTCCTCCGGGCCGGGTCCCACTCTCCTCCGGGCTAGGTCCCACCATCTACCTGGCCAGTGTTCCACCCTCCCCCAGGCTGCGTTCCAGCCCCAGGGGTGGGTGGGTGTGAAGCAGCTCTGGGCTGACTCACCAGCAAGGCTGGCTTGCTCCTGACACCTTTTTGTGCCTCCCAGGGTCTGGGCCCTCAGCACCCACGGATGTGCCCTTGATGGGGTGTCTGCAGCTCCCCAGTGCACCCGGCCCTCCACTCCCACCCTGACCACCCCTTGCTTCTCCCTGCAGTTGAGGAACTGAAGAGTAGCTCCCTGGACAGGAGCAGCCAGAGGACCCTCATCTCTGGAGCCCCCAAGCCCACTCCCTCCCTCCTAGGGAGCCCAGGCCCTGAGCAGGCTTTGGAGCCCCGAGTTGCCTTCGAGCCAAGCCAGGATCCTCCCACTCCTGGTGGGTCAGGGTGGAGGGAGAGCAAGTCTCAGGGGAGGAATGACCTTTGGTTTCTCACATTTCTCACCGTGAGGCCAGGAAGTTCTTCCTCAGGCCTGACCACACACTCTCCAGCTTTAACCTAAGGCTGCCACGCTCCTGGCTTCACTCAAGCCAGGCCACTGGGAGCAGGTGGTCCCACAACCTCTGACCCCTCTGGGAATCTCCAGCCTGGGTCTGGGGGTGGTGGTGAAAGGAGTGGGTCATGCTCCACCAAGAGTGGGATCAGGAGGAACAGAGCTGGTCCAGGGTCCCTGGAGGGAGAGGCAGAACCACACCAGGACAGAAGAGAAGCCGGGTAAGGGGTGGGCACAGATGGGAGCAGTGCACTGTGTCTGCCCACGAGGTCCCAACAGGCGGAACTTCCCCACAGAGCTGGAAGGGCCTGACTTTGTCTCCTCCCTCAGATTGGGGTCCTCAGAGGCAGGATTCTGCCTCCCCCATCAGGCTTAACCCTAATCCCCTCTTTAGACTTTGGCACGTTCTCTCCAGAGGGGTCCTCCAGTCTGGTGCCGTCCTCCCCCCAGGGTGCTGGGCCCTGCCTCCCCTGGACTTGGGCTCCCCCAGGGAAGTGTCCCCACCCGTGCAGGCCTCAGACTAGCTGAGCTTCTTCTGTCAGTCCCGGGGGGGTCCCACCCTGATGGCTACTGGCCTTGTTCAGCCATCTCCCGGGGGTCTGGCCCTGGCTCTGGGGCACGTCCCACCAGGCACTGTCGGTGCAAAACTCTGGGGAGCACCAGACCAGGGGTGAGGGCTTTGTCTCCACGGCACCGCCAGGGCAATGCTAACAGTGGCTCTGCTGGAGCTGTCTGCAGTGCCCACCCTCACCTCTGTGCCCGGTTTGCACCCAGTGGCTATCTAGCTTGGTGTCTGGGTGTGCAGCGAAGGCCAGCTCCTGTGCAGACAGCCGTGTGCAGCGGCCACCAGGGTCGTGGAGGATGGAGGCGCCCGAACACCAGGGGGCCTCACATTAACCGTGGCTGGACTGCAGCGGGGTCCATGCGGGGCTGTCTAGTCTGGTGGCCTCACGTTAGCCATGGGGGCCTCACATTAACTGTGGATGGACTGCAGCGGGGTCCATGTGGGGCTGTCTAGTCTGGTGGCCTCACGTTAGCTGTGGCGGACCTCACAGTGGGGTCTGTACAGGGCTGTCTAGTCTGGTGGGGCCCGAGGGTCTGGTGGTCCTTTTCCCCAGCACCTGGCCCAGCCCAACTCACTCCTGTGGCCAGAGCCCCAGGGAAGGTGATCTGGGGGTTGGGACCAGGCCCGGAGCAGTTTGGGCGTCTTGGACCAGTGATGGGCCTCACCTAGCACCTTGCCCACTCCCTGTTGACCCAGCTGCCCCCCAGTTTCGCTGCCTGCCCCCCACACCTGCTGACATGGTCTTCCTGGTAGACGGGTCCTGGAGCATCGGCCACAGTCACTTCCAGCAGGTCAAAGACTTCCTGGCCAGTGTCATCACGCCCTTTGAAATTGGGCCAGATAAGATCCAAGTAGGTGGGTTCTGGCCGCCCGCCTCCTACCCCACCCTGGCGTGGTCCCCACAACTCTGACTGCCCGGGGTGGGCTGTGACCTGTGGGGGTCCCCACACCAGCCAGGGCTCCCACCTTGGGGGGCAGGGCGCCTGGTCCATGTGAAGTGTTTGGGGGCCACTCCACGTGGAGGCCCTGGCTCTGTAGCGATGTCTCCCTGGGGACTGGCTGCTGTGGCCCGAGGACCCTGCAGAGGCGTGTGCAGCTCCCTGGACATTCAGCCCGAGCCACACCCCTGCCCCCAGGCCTGACACAGTACAGTGGGGACGCCCAGACCGAGTGGGACCTGAACTCCCTCGGGACCAAGGAGCAGGTGCTGGAAGCTGTGCACCGCCTCCGCTACAAGGGCGGGAACACATTCACAGGTACGGCCAGGCCCGCCGCCCACCCCGTCCTGAGGGCAGACCTCCTTCTGCAGCCCCCCAGACCCCAAAAGCTTGCGTATAAATCAAGCCCCATCTGCACCTTTGTAAAGGGCACGGTCACCCCCTTGTTTACCTTCAACGGGAGCAAGGGCCCATATCCAGCGCACGGCTCCTGTGCTCCACGGACACTCTGGCTGGGTCCACACTGGCCCCGTCTGGCTGCTCACCTGCAGACAGGGCCCGACTAGGGGATTGGGGCCCCTCTGGGGGCCTCTCCACAGGCAGGCCCTCTCTGCCCCCTGGAGCTGCTGCCCAGCCTCCTGGCAGCCCGCAAGGAAGGAGAGGAGCGTCTCTGCTGTGCGGCCGCTGCCCACCGAGCACCCGGAAGGGACGCTGGCAGCCACCTGTCACTTTATTCCCGCTGCCCCCAAGGCCGTGCCCTGACCCACGTGCTGGGGCAGAACCTGCAGCCGGCGGCCGGCGTGCGTCCAGAGGCGGCCAAGGTGGTGGTTCTGGTGACAGACGGCAAGTCGCAGGACGACGTGCGCACCGCTGCCCGCGTCCTCAAGGACCTGGGTGCAGTCGTCTTTGCTGTGGGTGAGCACCGTGCGGCCCCTGGCCCTGGGCTGGACTCTCACAGCCAGGTTGGGCTCGGGGTGGCAGCTAGGAGCTGGCATCAGACTCCTGGTCCCAAGCCTCAGCTTCCGCATCCACGGTACAAGCTGCACGCAGAGCCAGGCACTGCCTGGCACTCAGCAGCAATGGTGCGGTATGGCTGCTCCTTTCCAGTCGCCTGTGGTTTGCTGACTTCTGTAGAACCCTTCGCCCCCGCCCCCGTGGCCTGAACCTCCCTGGTGCGATATTCACGGAGGAGCCCAGGCTGCCCCCGCTGGCCACCGTCCCTGTGCCTGGCAACGCCTGCCTGCTGTCCCCTGGCGAAGAGCTTCTTGGCACATTCCAGGGCCTGGGACTCATGGGGGAGAATCAACTCCGTCCTGTGGGGAGGAAACTGCAGATGTTGAGGCAGGAGTCCTGGGAGCCCCCAACCCCTCAGGAGCACCTGGCCCAGCACTCAGGTGGCAGTGGGCCGAAGAGTGTAGCCCATGGGCCTCTTCTCCTCTGGCCCAGTCTCCATGGAGACCCAGCCCCCACTGTGGTGGCCCCGTTGGGTGATCCCAGCACCAGCCGACTCACTTCCATCCTCACGAGCAGGTGTGAAGAACGCGGATGAGGCTGAGCTGAGGCTCCTGGCGTCCCCGCCACAGGACATCACCGTCCACAACGTACTGGGCTTCCCACAGCTTGGCGCGCTGGCTGGCCTGCTCAGCCGCCTCATCTGCCAGAGGCTCCAGCGTGGGGGCCCATGGCGGGGTCCAGGTGAGAGGCAGGGTCGCCCACACAGGCTGCAGCCCCGCCAGCCCCACCTGGCCGCTTGGGCAGAGGGTGGGGGAGAGCTGTGGCTCCCGTGTGGTACTTGAGTCTGGTTCTCATGGCTCTGAGGGGTCTGCAGCCCTCCCTTACATCTGCCCTCGGAGGGGTTGGAAACAGCTTTCCTGTCCCTCCTGTGAGTGGCCACCAGGGAGAGTGTGGATGCAGCCTTCCGCAGCGCTGACCATCTGCCCCCACCCACCACCCCAGCAGCGGCGGCTCCAGCCCTGGACACCCTCCCTGCCCCCACCAGCCTGGTCCTGACCCAGGTGACCTCCTCCAGTGTCCGCCTGTCCTGGACTCCCGCCCTGCGGCTGCCCCTCAAGTATCTGATCGTGTGGCAGGCCTCCAGAGGTGGCACCCCCAGGGAGGTGAGAGGGCCAGTCTGGGGGCTCCTTGAGCAGGTCTTCCGCATCACGAGGTCTGATGAGCCGAGGGGAGGCCGGGAATAAAGGCCCACAAATAACTGGGTTCAGGCGATAAGGGGATGGCGAGGGGCTGGTGGCTGAGGGACTCACCGCAGAGCTGCATCTGGAGGCAGCCTGCAGTGAGTGCGTTCTGGAGGCCGAGGAGGGCAGAGCAGAGGGCGTTCCAGGGCACGGGGATAGGGTCAGACTCGGAGGAGCTTATCCCTTTGATTGATCCATTGATTGATCGATTGTAGTGGGTTGCCCACGCCATGCCTGGCACCACTCTGTCGTAGGTACCGGGAGTCTGGGCCTGCGGGAAGGGGGGCAGCCTGTGGGCCCTGGCTGCGCCCACACCCCAGCTGACAGAGTTCTTGCCCTGCCCCCATCCCCCGGCGTGCCCCCTTCCTGCCTCCCTCCTTGCCCACTCTGTTCCAGGTGGTGGTGGAGGGGCTGGCCACCTCCGCAGAGCTGCACAACCTGACCTCGCACACAGAGTACCTGGTCTCCGTGCTCCCCGTCTACGAGGGCGGGGTCGGCGAGGGCCTGCGGGGCTTGGTGACCACAGGTAGGTGGGAGCCGGGGGGCCAGGTTCTGGGTAGGAGGCCCCATTCTCGGCTGCCCCTTGGAGCCTGGCACCCAGGGCAGCGCAGTGAGCTACCCACAGTTGGCACCATCCCCAGCTTGCTGTGTGACCAGGGCTGTCACTGGGCCCCTCTGACCCTCGGTGTTTTCTTCTGAACACCAGCTAGACCATTTGTGTCACCACCTCAACCATAACCACAGCCCAGTCTGCTTCCTGTCCACACTGTTTATGGGGTTCCCCATTGCTTGGCCCCCAGCATGTGGCTTGGCTCGCTGGGTTCTTGGACCCCCGGGGACCACCATGAGCTCTGCTGCAGTAGCCTTGCTGAGTGTAATTTATACATCGCACCGTTTACCCATTTCAAGTACATGGCTCCAGTGTCTTTGGTATATTCAGAGCTGTTGCCCACAGACACAGTTCATCTTAGATCATTTTCACCCCCCAGAGGAACCTCTGCACCCCTAATCTCCTTCCCCTCTGCCCCCACCCCAGCTGTGGCAACCCCAAACCCAGCTTCTCTCTCTGGGTGTGCCTGTCCCAGATGTTTCGTGCAGGTGAAGTCACACCGGGCGGCCTTTGCTGTCTGGCTGTTTCCTGAAGCCCTTCTTACCCTGGAGGCCACGTTCCTGCCATGGCCTCAAGGCAGATGGCCTTACACACACCTGCGGGGTGGCCTTGTGTCCCCAGAGCTTGAGCCACAAACTCGGCCCAGGGTGGAGCCTGAGAGGCACGACTTCAAATCCCACGTATCTGCTGCGTGGTGGCCGCCCCCACCACTCTGGTGTGAGGGTCTCCTGTGCTTGGTGTGATCTCTGTGTGGGCTCCCTTCCTAAATTGCCCCCTCACGGCCCCCAGCACCTCTGCCTCCGCCCCGGGCGCTGACCCTGGCCGCAGTGACACCCAGAACCGTCCACATCACCTGGCAGCCCTCGGCGGGGGCCACCCACTACCTGGTGCAATTGTTGCCTGCCTCCCCCAAGGGGGAGGAGGAGGAGAGAGAGGTGAGCTGGGCCGGGGGTCGGGGAGGCAGGGGAGTGGGGCAGAGTGGGTGGGGGCCGGCCTGGACGGGAGTCTCCGGTCATGCATCTGCAGGTGCAGGTGGGGCGGCCCGAGGTGCTGCTGGACGGCCTGGAGCCAGGCAGGGACTATGAGGTCTCGGTGCAGAGCCTGCAGGGCCTGGAGGCCAGCGAGGCCCAGGGCATCCATGTCAGGACTCGTGAGTGCCCCGACCCCGGCTGCCTGCCCATGGGGCAGGTGCCTCATCATGGTCCTCAGCCTTCCATGGCGTGGGGGGCCTCAGGCCCCCTCGGTCCCAGCTTCTGCCCACCCCTGCCCCTTCCGAGGAGGCTGCGTGCTGGCCTTGAGGCTCTGCTGTGCTCTGCAGCTACCCCGGCCCCCCCGAGACACCTGGGCTTTTCAGACGTGAGCCATGACTCGGCGCGTGTGTTTTGGGAGCGCACCCCCAGGCCTGTGCGTCTGGTCAGGGTCACCTACTTCTCCAGCGAGGGTGGACACTCGGGGCAGGTGAGAGCAGAGCTCGCCAGGGCCCGAGTGCCTCGGGGTACCACAGGGCCCTATCTGGCAGGCATGGGGTGGAGCCAGACATCAAATAACATGCTTAAAACCACGGGCGCCACGAGGCACACCACAGGCACCTGGTGTGGGGCAGATGCAGGTGTGGGGGCCGTGGGGGGGCCAGGCGGGGCAGGCCCCACCCCAGTGGGCCATCCTGCAGTTCTGTGCCGGGCCTGGGTCTCTACTCAGCAAGGGCTCCAGGCACCTGCTGCACTGCCACGTCTCCTGCCTAACTACTGCAGACAGAGGCTCCTGGGAACGCCACCTCAGCTACGCTGGGGTCCCTCTCTTCCTCCACCACCTACACCGTCCGCGTCACCTGCCTCTACCCCGGGGGTGGCTCCTCCACGCTGACCAGCCGGGTGACCACCAGTGAGTGGGGAGAGGTTGGGCCGGGCCCCAGCGGGGATTCTGCGTCCTTCTGCCCCGCTGGATAGTTCACATCATTTGGGTGCCTGCTCTGAGCCAGGGCTGAGCCAGGTGGGGACGGGCACCTGGACGGGTGTGACAGGTGTGATGGGTTTTCCTGGGTGTGGCTCCCCCTCCTCTGAGGCGCCCAGGCTCAGGGGCTGCACCCCAGCCTCTGTCTCCATTTCCTTCAGAGAAAGCGCCCAGCCCCAGCCAGCTGTCCGTGACGGAGCTGCCAGGGGACAAGGTCCAGCTGTCGTGGATGGCCTCAGCCCCGTCTGGTGTGCTCGTATACCAGATCAAGTGGACACCTCTGGGAGAGGGCAAGGCTCACGAGGTTGGCGGGGTGGGCTTCTCCCTCGGAGCAGCATCCCATAGGCCCTCGCTCCCACGGCCCATGTCCGGGGCTCAGAGCCCTGTGTGTGCCCCAGCCTGAGGACCCCGCTGTACCCAGTGACCCTGGGCTCTTCTCTCCCTAGATCTCTGTCCCAGGGAACCTTGGCTCAGCTGTCCTGCCTGGCCTGGGGAGGCACGCAGAGTACAACATCACCATCCTGGCCTACTACAGAGACGGGGCCCGCAGCGACCCTGTGTCCCTCCACTATGCCCCCTGTAGGTGCCCCTCCACTTCCCCTCTGCTGGGTGTGGGGTGGGGCGGGGATGGCCCAGGGAGACCCTGACTCGCCCGCTCCACAGGTCCAGGACTCCCAGAACTGCTGGCAGGCAGGCTCCCAGAGCCCCTGACCACTGGACCTGGTCACTGGAGTCCACAGGGCTTCCCTGAGTCCACATGGGGACAGGTGTTCCCCAGTGGCTGAGTGTACAAACCATGTAGTGTCTCGAAGGGCAGCCCAGGCAGCAGCCCTGGTTGGGGGTGTGGTGGGGGCCCTGGCAGGGGCATGGTGTGGCAGGAGCATGGTCTCGGTGTGGTGTGGCGTGGTGTGGGTGTAGCATGGCATGGTGGGGACGGGGCACACAACAGGGTAGGGGCTGGGTGGCTGGTCCTCTGGCTGCCAGTGCCTCCTTTCTGGAGGGGTCTGAGCCCCACACAGCCCATGCTCTCGGTCAGCCACGGTGAGCAGGAGCCCCCCCTCCAACCTGGCCCTGGCTTCGGAGACCCCCGACAGCCTGCAGGTCAGCTGGACACCCCCTCGTGGCCCTGTGCTCCACTACCAGCTCACCTATGCGCCTGCCTCTGGCTCAGGACCTGAGAAATCTGTGAGTCTTGGTAGAGCCTGAAGCTGCCACCCCTCAGGGGGCCTCCCGGAAGGGGCATGGTCATGCCATCTGCAGAGGGCAGCAGCTCTGCCATAGCGGGACCCGAGGGAGGCAGCGGAGTCACGTGGACAAGCAAAGTTGCCCAGGAGACAGGGACCGCACACCCTCCTTCCCCTAGGTCTCTGTGCCAGGACCCAGGAACCACGTGACACTCCCTGACCTGCAGGGAGCCACCAAGTACAGGGTCCTGGTCTCAGCTGTCTACACGGCAGGCAAGAGTGAGGCTGTGTCTGCCACGGGCCAGACGGGTGAGTGGGCACCAAGACCTCAGACCCAGGCAGCCCCAGCCCCAGCCAGGGGAAGGGGGCTTCTCCCATCAGGGGTGCTCCTTCCTGCCTTCTCTGCCCGTGAAGGCTTCTGAGCACCTGCCATGGAACAAGCCCATCTCCCTGCCCCCAAGACACACGTGCCCCCAGGCCCGCCCACACACCGGGCCTCTCCCTGCCCCCAGGACACATGTGCCCCCAGACCCGCCCACACACCGGGCCTCTCCCTGCCCCCAGGACACACGTGCCCCCAGGCCTGCCCACACACCGGGCCTCTCCCTGCCCCCAGGACACATGTGCCCCTGAGCCTGCCCACACACCAGGCATCTCCCTGGCCCCCAGGACACTCGTGCTCCATCTCCCTGGCCCTGCCAGTTCAGGTCACCCCTGGGTGACCAGGACCCTCAAAGGGTGCCACACCCCATGGGACACCTGGCATGGCCCTGGCCCCACCAGGCTGTCTTCTGTGGGGACAGTGGGGGCAGCTGCTCACTCAGTGAGATCCCAGAGGTGATAGGACCATCCCTGTTTCCTTCCTCATCTGGGAGGTGTTGGGACCACAGGCCTTGACGTCAGGGTGTGGGTGGCAGATGGGACATAGCACAGTCCCACCTGAGGACCACAGGCCGGGGCATCGTCCACGAAGCAGCCCCTCCCCAGCAGTCAGTCAGGCATGGGGTCCAGGCTGCCCCCCTCACACCGACCCCATCTCCTCTCAGCAACCTGCCCGGCCCTCCGCCCCGACGGCTCCCTCCCAGGTGGGTCCTGTGCTCCCTCCCCCGCCTGCCCGCCTCGGTCTCTTGGGCTCTTCCTGGGCATGGGGGCAAAGGGTGTCATGACCTGGGGTCCCGCGGTGGTGCAGTTGGAGGATGTCTGGGCAGGTTTGTGCCTCCACAGATGTCCCTGTGGCTTGCTGGGCGTTGATTATTCCTGCTTCTCACTGAGGGAACTGAGACTTATCCAAGGTCATGGCCAGGACCTGGCAGAGCCAAGGCAATGCTGGGGGCCCTGGGTCCTTTCTGGCCCCATTCCAGGGTCTCTGTTGACTGGAGCAAGGGGTTGAGGTGCCAAGCCCGGGTCCTCATCTGAGTCGCCTGAGAGTGAGGCCCTCCCCAGAGGGGCTGAGAGGTGGATGGCTCGAGGCAGGGGACAGTGCAGAGGGTGGGGGCGCTGCAGATGCTGAGCGCTGTGAGCCTCAGCCAGTGAGCCTGCGGGGCCGCGGCTGCTCTGAGCCTGCAGCGGGGATGAGCTAGGACGGTGGGGCAGGTGGGGCCGGTGGGGACAGTGGGGACCGCAGGGCAGGTGGTGCTGGTGGGGCAGGTGGGGCCGGTGGGGATGGTGGGGACAGTGGGAAGGTGGGGACAGTGGGGACGGTGGGACAGTGGGCCAGGTGGGGACAGTGGGGATGGTGGGATGGTGGGGATGGCAGGGCCAGTGGGGACGACGGGGACATTGGGGACAGCGGCTGCTAAGTTGAAACAGGCCTTGGAAGGGGCTGCAGCCCCTGCCACCTCCTGCCCGGGGCCTGCTGGCAGTGCTGATAAGCAGCTGTGTGAGTGGGATTTCACCCTTCACTTTACCAGAAAGTGCCAGAGATGGAGCGGGGCCTTTGCAGGTGGTGGGTGGCCTGTGGCTCTGTGTGGTGGGGCTCGCTAGGGAATGGGCCCATCAAGGGCCCCCAGGCAGTGTGGATGGAGCGAGCCGGGCATGCTGTGTGCCAGCAAAGGGGAACTCACGGGCAGAGTCTTCCTTGGAGGGAAGAGTGACCCTGGGAGGGCTGGGGACGCCGTGCAGTGTGCTTGTTGGGGAGCAGGGGTGGAGGTGGAAGTGGGGCTCCTGGTGAGGGGCTGGGCTTCCACCCTGTCCGTCTCTGGGTCTCCAAAGCTGGATGTTTGGCCCAGTGATTTCCCAGGGCAGCCTGGGGGAGGCCCTCTCAGGGTGTTGGATTCCCTTGGGGAGGGGGTGGGGGGTGGTGCCCAGCCCAGGGCCTGAAGCAGACCCCTGCCCACCCCCAGCCCCTGTGCTGACTTCCCACCCACCCATCCCTCTCTGTCAGCCCCTCCCTCCCACCACGCTGCAGCCCCCACTCCCTCTTGAGCCCCCACTCCTGCCTCTCCCTCCCTCCCCTGCTGTCTCTGATGCTCCCTCAGTGCCCCCTCCCCCACCGTGTACCCCAGGGTTTGATCTGATGGTGACCTTCGGCCTGGTGGAGAAGGCTTACGCTTCCATCCGAGGCGTGGCCATGGAGCCCTCTGCCTTTGGTGGGACCCCGACCTTCACCCTCTTCAAGGATGCCCAGCTGACAAGACGGGTCAGGTGCGAGGGCAAGGGTTGGCATGGAGCTGGAACCGAATATGCCAGGGCCGCTGAAGATGAGCAGGGCCTGGGGTGCGTGCGGGCAGGACCTCCCTAGAGGCTGTGGGATATGACAGTGCCCCCAACCTTTAAAAGCTACATCAGCGACCAGTAGACTCACCCCAGAACTCGCAGAGAAATTCACGTTTTCAAATTAGTAAAATCTCCACGGGCGGAGTGAGTCCAGCCCTTGGCATATTTTTCATCCAAGTATGGATCGATTTCCTGCGTGAGCCGAGGACTGATCAAACATGCCAGAGCCTCAGTCTGCTCTCCTGTGAGGAGCCCTTTCTCCCACCTGCAGCGATGAGACAAATCTGTCAATAGCGGGGTTTATGGGAAACAGCGGCTTTTGAATAGCTCTGCATGAGATCTGAGATGATTCTTGATCCCTTGTGTCCACCCTGCCTTATTTACAGAGGGATTGTCATCCTGACCCTGAACTGTGATATACGCTGCGTGATGTTTTAGTTAAAATGTTTTAGATGATAGAGGTGAAAGCCAGGTGTGGTGGTACACATCTGTAGTCCCAGCTACTGGGGAGGCTGAGTCAGGAGAATCACTTGAGTCCAGGAGGTTGAAACGTGCCCTGGCAATGTAGCAAGACCCCGTCTCTACAAACAAGCAAATAAACAAACAAACTTAGCCGGGCACAGTGGCAGGTGCCTGGGCACTGGTGAGGACCCACTGGGCAGTGCCAATGAGTGTGAGTCTCAGGAGCTGCTCCCAAAAGCAGAGCTGCCTTTCAGGAGTGACCCTGGGACCCTCCTGTGGGGTGTCCTGGGCCAGCACCCCCTCACCCTCACGGGGGCCTCCAAGAGCTCGGGTCTTGGTGAACCCTTGGTGGGGTCATCTAGGACGTGACCTGGGATGACCCTGGGCTGTGTGGATTCCCCTGGTGCCTCCAAGTACTTCTGTTGAACCCTTCGCATTCAATGGGAGGGGATTCTGTCCTTCAGGTACCCCATGTTACTCATGGGGAAGCCGAGGCAGGGAACCCCCAGTGTGGCCTTGTAGATCCTCAGCTCTGTAGTCCCACCAGTCCAGGCTCTCAGGGAGCCAACGGCCTCCATGCTCAGTCTGCAGCTGGGAAGGTGCAGGGGTCCACCATGACCCTCAGAGCAGCTTCAGGGACTGGGGCTGAGGCTGGGTGAGTGGCTCGTCCTGCCAGGCTTAGCCACCCTGGGGTCTGCTCATGTGCCTCCCCTCCCCTAACCCCCCCACAGTGACATCCACCCAGCCCCGCTCCCGCCAGAGCACACCATCGTCTTCCTTGTGCGCCTGCTTCCTGAGACACCCCGCGAGGCCTTCGCGCTGTGGCAGATGATGGCCGAGGACTTCCAGCCTGTTCTCGGGGTTCTGCTGGACGGTGACGTGGGCCCCGAGTCATCACCCCCCCCGCAGTCAGGAGGAGTGGGGGCAGGGAGGCCCCAGACCCTGGGAGGCCTTTGGAGGAAGTCTAGCCTCCAGGCCAGGCCCTAGGGCCCTCTGGCAGCAGGGGTGTTGGCGCCCACCCTGGGTGGAAGGCAGGTGTCCCGGGCAGGGGGCTGTGGGCCACGTTGAGGGTCACCTCCAGCTTCGCACCCTCAGGCTGCTCTGCGCCTGTCGTGGGGGCCGCCCTGCTCAAGGTCTAGGCCCAGCTGGCCGCAGCCCACTCTCACCTGCTCCGCCCCCTCCCTGGCAGCCGGGAGGAAGTCCCTGACCTACTTCCACCGAGACCCCAGGGCTGCCTTGCAGGAGGCCACCTTCGACCCGCAGGAAGTGAGGAAGATTTTCTTCGGGAGCTTCCACAAGGTCCTGGAAAGCTGAACTCACGCCCCCTCTCCCGCGTTCCCCCAGCTCTGGGACAGCCCATCCCCGACAGGGCCCTGCGGATGCCAACTCCTCTCCCTAGAAGCAGGACTTTCCTTGGGACTAATGTTGGCCTGGGGCTCGGTGGCCTACTCCAGCTCTTCCATCTTAACTTGAGTGGAAGAGCTACCCAGCCTGTCTCTTTGGGTCCCACAGACCCCTGGGAGGCTCCTGCAGCAGGTGCCATTCAGTCCATTTTACAGAGGGGAAGTCAAGGCCCAGGAAGGTGGGTTCTCCCAGGGTCCCCTGAAACCTGAGGTGAGGTCAGGCCCCGACCCCAGGCCCTGGTGATGGGCGTTGCCCCCTGCCTCTGGCCTGGCTTGAGGGCTCAGGTGGGTGCTGGCCCTGCCTGGGCTGTGGGGAACCCCCCATGCTGTCTCACAGGTGCATGTGGCTGTGGGCCGGTCCAAGGTTAGGCTGTATGTGGACTGCCGGAAGGTGGCCGAGCGGCCCTTTGGGGAGGTGGGCAGCCCTCCCGCTGCCGGCTTCATCACGCTGGGGAGGCTGGCCAAGGCCAGGGGCCCCCGGAGCAGCTCCGCCGCGGTGAGTAGGGTCTTGCCCTACTGGGCCTGGCTGGCGGGGGCTGGCAGCCTCTCTGAGCCCCGGGACTGAGCCAGCTCCCCTGTGTTGCAGTTTCAGCTTCAGATGCTGCGGATCGTGTGCAGTGACACCTGGGCTGATGAGGACCGGTGCTGTGAGCTCCCTGCCTTGGTAGGCCTGTCTCTCTCCCAGGTGCTGTGAGCTCCCTGCCTCGGTGTGCCCGTCCCTTGCCTCTGTTCCAGGAAGGAGGGGCAAGTGCCCACCGAGGTCACAGTGCCTGGGGCTCCGTTGGCCTGTTCAGATTGTCACTGTGCTGGGAGAAATCAGGGAAGGCTTTCAGAGGAGGTGGCCTCAGAGCCAGAGGGTCAGCCTGGGTGGGAGGTGCTGGATGAAGAGTACTGGAGGCTTTGGGCAGGCTGGGAAGTTCCCAGCTGCACTCGGGGCCACGCCCACCTCTGTGGACCCAGCCAGGTGCAGATGAGTCAGGAGGGGGCCCACGGCCAGGCCACGGAGCCCCGCCCAGCACTGCCGGGTCCTTGGTGACTCCTCTGTGTACCCGGTGCTTGGGGGCCCAGATGGGGAAGCGAAGGAGGGAAAAGGTGCCCTTCCATCCTGGGGCTCATGCGGACAGCCTGGCAGGGTGGTTTCAGGGCTGGCTGCACACACAGGGGCTTGTGGCCTGAGCCTGGGACCTGCCCCCAATACGCTCCTGCCCCCAACCTTCCCCCTGCCTCCAGGTGCAGGTCTGGAAGTTTCCCTGGAGCCCAGGTGTCCTTGGCAAAGCTCAGCTCTATGGTCAGGCTAGAGCCAGGGTCTCTCTAACGAGCAGTCTCTCTTCTTCCAGAGGGATGGAGAGACCTGTCCAGCCTTCGTGTCTGCCTGTACCTGTTCCTCAGAGACCCCTGGACCCCCAGGGCCCCAAGGACCCCCAGTGAGTCCCGCAGTGTCTCCCTGGGATGATCAGGGACCCCTGGCTGACGTAGTGCTGCCACTGGCGAATGTGGAACCCAGACCCTACCGCCCCCATCCATCCCCCAGTCCTGACGCAGAGTTGGGATGTACTTCGTGAGCCTCCTCCCTGCTGCGCCTGCCATGGGCCGGGAGGCAGAGGCCTGGACCAGCCCCTTCCTCCTGCCGCTGGGCCTCCCCCTCCTGAGCCCTCCTCTGGCACGGAATCCAGTGTTTCCCAGTGTCAGGGTTGGGAAGGGGGCCCAGGCGCAGTGGGGATCCAGGACTGTGCTGTGGCCCAGGGTGTGACATGGGCTGCTGTGGGTCACAGCCACTTGGACGGCCACTGTCCTGGGTGCTGGCAGCCCAGCTCACTGCAGCAGGAGCTACAGGGGCCTCTGCCCAGGCCTCGGGGAGGCGGCTCTCCAGGCCAGGAACCCAACCATGGGGTGGATCCTGAGAGGTCCTCGGACCTGCTCACCCCAAGGTTCCAGGACCCCACAGGTGACGGCTGGGGCTTCCAGAGCTGGGTGCACGGTACCAGTCAGGCACACTCACTGGAGCTCAGTGTCCACAGGCCTGGCCACTCACAGGGCTGAGGTTTGAACCTGGAGCTGCCTGCCTGTGAGAAGGGTGGACGGGTTAGCATGCCCTTGCCCTGGAATCCCCTTCCTTCCCCTGGACAGTAGTGGACAGTCCAGCTGGGTGGGGCTGGGGGCCCAGGGTGGGCCCAGCATGGGGTGGTCCTGGGGGCTTAGCCCTACTTGTGCCTCTGCAGGGCCTCCCAGGGAGGAACGGCACCCCAGGAGAGCAGGGCTTCCCAGGGCCCAGGGTAAGTTTTGGGGAGTCCTGGGAGGTGGGGGCCTGGGTCCTAGCTGCCAGAAGAGGACACCCTTCCCAGTGCATTCCTGAGAATGTGGGGAGGTGCACAGAGCCTCCATAGGCAGGGTGGGGTCTCCCCAGGCTGCAGACCTTTGAACACCCTTTGAACACCCCAGGGGCCCAGGGGTCTGGACTGACCTTCCCCACGTGCCTGCTGGGTGCCTGCTGGCCCTGGGCCTGGGTACAGTGGAAGTGCCCTTTTCACCCAGATAGGGAGGATGAACCCCATGGCCCAGGTGGGGAAACTGAGGCTTGGGGAGGTGAGGCCATCTGTCCAGTCAGCAGCCTGGCTGGCCCTGAAGGCCGCCCTTGATTTATGCTGGGCAGGCGAGAGCCAGGTGCCTCTGTGTGCTGGGCTGGACCCAGGAGCTTAGGTCTACGGAGTATTTTTGGATGTGTCTAGGCTCAGCACATGCTTGGCGTGCAGGAAGGGGTTTCGGGGGTGGGTTCTGGTTCTGCAGAGAGGGATGTTGAAGACAGCACACCCAGTGCTGACAGCAGCACACCCAGTGCTGACAGCAGCACCCACCCCAGCATCGGAGGGCCGCCCTCCAGGCTCAATTCTAATCATTTCCTAAACCAGATATCGCACAGCATGGCACAGGATGCCGGAGGTGTGGCTGATGTGCGGGGTGAGGCCGCCCTCCTCCCGACCCCGACGCCCACCTCTCCCCGGCAGCCTTCCAGAGAGTGCCACACCCCCGTGAGCACGGACACGTGCCCCGTTGCGCCTGGACTGCCATGCTCCCTCTGTCTGAGCGGTTGTGCTGGAGCCTGAGGGCACATCTCAGGCTCAGATTCCCCAGGACAGTGTCTGGGTGGGAGGGCACACGCCCCTGTGCTATGGGGCAGATGCCCCAAAATGCCCCCCGCAGAGCCGTTCAGGGCGCTCCTGGGCGGGGAGCCAGCGGTGGCTTCCCACCCCCATCCTGCATAACTGGCTGCTTTGGGAGCCTTCCGGTAGGTGGAAATGCATTTCTCTTCCAAGCACCGCGAGCACCCTTTGAAAGCTGCCAATATTTTCTTGCTGGAGACGTCCTCTGACTTCTTCTCCACTGTTATTTTTTCTTATTAATTTGTGGGCTCACTGTTTACTTGATGGAACCAGCCCTGTGTCTGTGATGTGAGTTTTGACTGCGTTTGCCATGTTCCTGTCTTTTGATCTTGTTTGCCATCTGCATTTCCATACAGATTTTAAAATAATGTCACGCAGTCAGTGTTACTGCTCTCTTCTGTGGCTTCCGAATTGTGTGTCCTGTTCTAAAAGGTCTTCCTGAGCCTCCGAGAGCAGAAAGTACACTTCCTCCCAGTTTCTCCTGGTACCTCCAGGGCCTTTCCGACACTCCCACGTGGATCTCTCTAGAGCTGGTTTTGTTACCACGCTGGGGAGGACGGAGAGGACTCCAGCTTCGCCTCTTCACAGACCATCCTGGTTGCCTGAGCCTTTCGTGACACAGCCAGCCTCTCGCAGAAGTTCAGCTCCATAGCTGTGGTGATGTTCCCGAGGCCCCTGTGTACTTTGGGGTTTTTCAGATGCTCCAGTCTGTCCTGTTGATTTGTCTGTTGTTCACATGCAAGGGTCGTGCTTTTTTAAATTATTACTGATTTATTTAAAATTTTGATACAGGTGGGCTGGTCCTCTTTTGTATTTTTCCTCGGAATTTTCCTGGCTCTCTTTGCCTGTTTCATCGTTCAGTGAACTGTAGAATCAACTTATTGGTTTCACCTAAACAATTCAGTTGGTGTTTTTATTGGAAGCACGTTCACTTTATAGATATACTTAGGGAAAGATGATGTTTTTATGGTGTTGAATCTTCTCATCCAAAAACATGGCCACCTTCCTGTTGGTTCTCAGGGACTTTTGTGGCCCTCAGTAGAGCGTGGGGACAGTCTCTCCCACCAGACCTGCTCCGTTCTCCTTCATCCATAGGTAGTTCCTCTTTTTTGTTGCTATTATAAGTGAGGTCTTTTCTCTCATTCCAGCTTCAGCCTCATTCTTTCCACACAGGCCGCTCTCTCTGTGTGTTATTTTTTTTGTACCCAGCTTTCTTTCTCTGTTATCACATTTGGTTTTCTTGGGTTTTCCAGGTTGACAGTGGCATCCCCTGCAAATAAACACTTCACCGTCGGCTTTCCAATCTTGGTTACTCCGATTTCTTTTTCTTGTCTAATGGTGCTGGTGAACATTCTGGAATTTCGTCAGAGCAGTGGCGATAGCAGATATTCTCATTTTCTTTTTGGCTTCACGGAAGTGCCTCTAGCACTGGACGCTAGAGGGCTGTCCTGGTAGCAGAGGCAGATGTATTTTGTCATGTGGTAGCGAAATCCATCCACGCTTATTAGATTTAAAACTTTGAGAATGGACATTAAAAAAGCTCTAGTGCCGTTGTGGATATGAGGAAGTAACCGTGCCTCATGGAGCTATTAGCTGTTGATTGTGGTATATCCCTAAATACCGGACGATTCTTGCATCCACCGAAAATCTGACGTGGTTGCTGAATTCTCGTTATCCACGTAACGTGCGACAGAATCCAGCTTGCTGACATTTTATTTTGGATTTTGCATTGATGCTTATAAATAAGACTGTGGCGGTTGTCTTTACAGTGTTTGGAACCTCGATTTGCTTTGTTTAAAAGATCATTTGAGTTTAAATAGCAGCAGCGCCCTCTGCCCCACAGGGCTGGATTTCCCATAAAGCCTGAGTCTAGTGTTTTGGGGTCCAGGGCTTAAGAAAGTCTTCTGTCTCCTCCATACAGTTGGCCTGTGGGGGGTCTCTGGCTTTTCCTCGCTGATTTCTTCCCCCTACGCCCCCGTTGGAACCCAGAGTTGGTCAGGGGAGGGCTGGGTGGATCTGCTTCGCAGGCTCTGCTCTGTGGTTCTCTAGCTTTGCAGACCCCTGCTGTGGGACCAGCTTCTCTCGGACCCTCCTAGGGTGGGCAGTGAGGGTGCTGGGGCTGCCCCTGCTCCTTTAATGGAGCCGTCTCCACGGGCCTGGGTCTGAATGCCCAGAGGGCCGGGAGGGCTGGCTGTGACCCAGAGGGGCCACACGAGGGGCGGCCAGCATGCCTTTCTCAGGACCTCCCACTGCCTGTGTCTCCAGGGAGAGCCGGGGCCACCAGGACAGATGGGACCAGAAGGCCCTGGAGGCCAGCAGGGGTCGCCGGGGACCCAGGGCCGCACAGTCCAGGGGCCTGTGGTAGGTGTCACCCCCCGCTCTGCCCTCCTGCCCTGTGCCCCCTCCACTTTGCTACCCAGCCTATCTTCCCCTCCAGGGTCCACCAGGGGTCAAAGGAGAGAAGGGGGACCGCGGGCTCCCAGGCTTGCAGGTAGCATGGCTGGGACCAGGGGCCCACGGGTGGGGGGAGGACAGGGATGGAGGTGGGGAGTGCAGGGGGGCACAGGGGTCAGGGTGAGGCTCACAGGAAGGGCCATCTCTTCTGGATGTGACCTTGGCCCCTGCCTGGCTGGCCCCTCTGTTCTCTTCCCAGGGTCACCCCGGCCACCAAGGCATCCCTGGAAGAGCTGGCCTCCAGGGACCAAAGGTGCTGGCTGTGGGCTCAGAGGGCTTTGCTGGGGTGGGAGAGCCTGGCCTGGTGGGTCTTGGAGATGGAGGCTGTGGGGTGGGGAGGGGGAAGTGCATCCTCCAGGGTGCCTGCCTCACCCCCTGCCTCACCCCCTTCAGCCTATGGCATGGCCAGAAGGCAGGGGGGCTCCAGCCCACACCAGGTAGAAGCCGTCACCATGGTGGGGGGGGGGATACCTCACCTTTGCTGGCTGGGTCATAGGGTGTGTTGGGTGCTGCTGGGGAGCTGTCACCATGGGAAGGGTGGGTACAGACACAAAGCCCACCCAGCTCGCCCCTTCCTTTGCCATCAGGGAATTAGGGGCCTGGAGGGAACTGCTGGCCTGCCCGGACCCCCTGGCCCCAGGGTAAGCACAGACCTCCCGTAAGCCCACCCCCACCCAGGGCTCCTAGGTTCCAGGAGCCAGGCAGAGGCCAGTCTGAACACCAGCTGCCACCCACGTCACCCCAGGAAGTGGCCAGGGAGGGACTCGGTTCTGCTGGAACTTTCTGCAGAGCCCTGTGGTCGGGTAGGCATCTGCCCAGGAGCACTGCTCGCCCCCAAGCGAGGGTTTTTCTGGCACCCACGGGGCAGATCTGCAGGCAGATTTGGCATCTGTGCAGCCCCTGTCATTCCAGCATGAGGCTCCACAGTGCCAGGAGGGCCAGGGCACCTGGGTGTCCTGGGGAGGGCAGGCGGGCCAGGCTGGCTGTGGGGACGTGGCCCCGGTCCCTGCTCACCTCTCCTGCAGGACTTGCTTTTTTCCTCCTGGTCTCTGGAGAGGGTGTCAGAGCTCAGCAGCCCCCACCCTCCACAGAGCTGGGGCCTCGCTCTGTGTCCCCTGGTCCTGGGGCTGGGGTCTCTGCTGGAAGGCTGGGAGCATGCTTCCCAGTGCTCTGTGCTGTGAACTCAGTTCCTGGGAGACCTTGGAGGGGATCTCCTGGCATCGGCCTCAGGCTGGGTGCTGGGCAGGCCAAGTTGCCTCCCTGCAAGCACCTCTCTCAGGGGAAGCCCACCTTGCAGTCACGCTGAGGCAGCTGGCAAAGCTGGGGACGTTTAGAGCAGCATGGGTGCTGACAGCACTGGAGGAGAGCTGCAGGGCAGGGGGAGGCAGGGCCTGGAGGCGGGGGAGGCACAGCCTGTCAGAGGAATGGCCTGAGGGAGGCTGGGGTCAGCTAGGGGTTCACCCTTGTCAGGTCAGGGGGACCCCAGGATGTCCGGGAACCAGGGCTAAAGTGGCAGCAGATTTGCTGGGGACCCAAGCCAAACCCTGACTTCTGTGTCTCTGCAGGGTTTCCAGGGCATGGCAGGAGCCAGGGGCACTATCGGAGACCGAGGACCCCCAGGGGCCGTGGGGCCCACAGTAAGTCCACTTCCAACACCCACCAGCTAGCCAAAGGCGGGCGAGTGACGGGTACAAGCCCCACATTCAACACTTCCTGCTGACCACCCAGGGACACTTCCTGTTGAATGACCAGGAACTTCCTGTTGACCACCCAGGACTACCTGTTGCCTGCCTGGGACATCCTGTTTACCACTCAGGGACTTTCTATTGACCACCAGGGACTTCCTGTTGACCACTCAGGGACTTCCTGTTGACCACCCTGGGACTTCCTATTGACTGCCAGGAACTTCCTGTTGACCACCCAGGGACTGCCTGTTGACCACTCGGGGACTTCCTATTGACTGCTAGGGACTTCCTGTTGACCACTCAGGGACCTCCTGTTGACCACCCAGGGACTTCCTGTTGACTGCCTAGAGACTTCCTGTTGACCACTCAGGGACTTCCTATTTGTTGATGGAGGCCTGCTCTGAGCTGGGAGCTTGGTGCCGGTGCAGAGCAGAGTGGAGCTGGGGGCTGGTTCTGTACCTCCCCCAGCCCCACCCAGGACAGACCTGGTGGAAGAGAGGTGGTGGGGCTGCAGGTTCCATGGGGGGTGGGGGACAGATGTGGGAGACGTGGCGTTCAGACCCAGGCCCGTGGAGACGGCTCCATTAAAGGAGCAGGGGCAGCCCCAGCACCCTCACTGCCCACCCTAGCAGGGTCCGAGAGAAGCAGGCCCCACAGTCCGTCCTCCTGGCTGCTGCTTCCCCCACCTCTCCCCAGTCAGCACAGAGCCGCAGGCTCCTATGACCTTGTTGGCGCTCCTCCCCTTCTGAGGCGGCAGTGTTAGGTCATGGCCTGGATGCTGAGATGGAGGAGAGGCTGATTTGGGGAGCTGGAGCCAGAGAGGGGCGTCCACAGGGAGGACGGATCAGGGGATGACCCAGCTGGATGAGAACTGAGTTCTGCACCACCCCTTACCCCACAGTAGTATCCCCTGGGGACACCTTGCCTGCAACAGCTCCATGGCCCCTCCTTAGGGGGGCTCCAGGTTCCCAGAGGAGCTGGGGAGGTGGAGGAAGACAGAAGATGGCAGGGAAGTGCCCGGCACAGGCCTGGTCTGGGCCCAGGGAGGATCTGTTCTTGGCAGTGTCCCAGCTATGAGGACCCCACACCTGCCATCTCCCCGAGCACAAAATCTGCAGCCAGAGGCCAGTCCTTTGTGGCACGAGTTCCAGCCCCACTCGGAACTCTGTGGCAGAACCTCTCTTGTGCCCGCTCTGGGGTGCAGGAGAGGACCACAGGCTCCTAGGATCTGGGAATCTGGGATGGGGCTTTGGCTCTGCTTGCCCTGTGAGGTCACAGCACCACAGTGGCTGTCAGGCTGCCCAGCCAGCATCCACCCCAGGGCCATCTCACTTCTCGCTTGTGGTCTCAGGCCATCTCTGCTGACTTCTTTTCTCTTCCCTCCTCATCAGGGGCTGCCGGGGCCCAAAGGGGAACGAGGAGAGAAGGTGAGCGAGGCTGAGTCTTTTGGCTCAGCTCGGGTCCTCCTGAGAAGGAACTGGCCATGCAGGTCCCAAAGCTGCTCCGTCTTCCCTTCCAGGGCGAGCCCCAGTCCCTCGCTACCCTCTACCAGCTCGTGAGCCAGGCCTGTGAGTCCGCCATCCAGGGTGAGTGAGACCAGCAGCCCTGCACCTGTGCCCAGCACACCTGTCTGTCCTCACACTGGCCAGGCCAAGGGAGGCCACCTTCCCCCACTGTTAGTACGCCTGGGCCAGGTGTCCTGGCGTGGCCAGCACAGGCCTCGCACCCCCTGGCCCCCACTGCATCCTGCTGACTTCTTTTCTCTTCCCCACAGCACACGTGTCAAAGTTCGACTCCTTCTTCCACGAGAACACCAGGCCCCCTATGCCCATCTTGGAGCAGAAGCTGGAGCCGGGTGCTGAGCCCCTGGGGTCCCCTGGCACCCACAGTGAGGCCTTGCTTCCTGGAGAATGGGGGCGTGGTGGCCACCACCTTGAGGGCAGAGGTACTGGGCTCCCGGCCTCCCCAGTACAGGGAAGGAGTGTGTGTGGGGGAGTGGGGCCTGGCTGTCTCTTGGTCCTGGGGCTGGGGCCTCACTCTGTGTCACCACAGCAGCCCCTGCTGGAGACGCCACTGTCCAGCCTCTGGGGTGTTGGGGTGAGGACATGGGGCTTTCCTGAGCCACAAAGCCAGTCATGGCACAGAGGTTGGCCTCCACCTGGCCTCCCAGGAACCTCAAGGTGACCCCTTCCCAGTCTCCAGGAAACATGAGCTACCCGCTCAGGGTCACCCACGAGTGCCCAGCCTCCCTCCCATCCTCCTCCCTCCCTCTCCCGTCCTCCTGGCTGCTGCTTCCCCCACCTCTCCCCAGTCAGCGCAGAGCTGCAGGCTCCTATGACCTTGTTGGCGCTCCTCCCCCTCTGAGGCGGCAGCGTTAGGTCATGGCCTGAATGCTGAGATGGAGGAGAGGCTGATTTGGGGAGCTGGAGCGAGAGAGGGGTGTCCACAGGGAGGACGGACCAGGGGATGACCCAGCTGGACGAGAACTGAGTTCTGCACTGGCCGGGGCAACAGCAGGGGCATCTCTGCTCTGCTCGGGCATCAGCTGAATCCCACCCCTTACCCCACAGACATCTCAGGAAACTGGGGGCAACCTGGGGGGAGCCCTGTGGGTTGTGGGAGCCCCTGCCCCAGCCTTGGGAGCTACCCACGGTGGCCTGGTTACAGCCCGGCAGATGAGGGGCGCATCACTGCTCAGAATAAATGGCCCCTTCTGCACCCACCTGTGTAGACGAGGGCGACAGGCACCGTCACGGGGCCCCACCCGATGCCTCCCTACCTAGCCATCCGCCAACCTCAGTCACGGAGCCCAGGAGGCACCTGTGTGGGGCACAGTGACCCGGCATGCTGCCCCCTCACCGCTCTCAGCCCCCATCTGAGGACTGCAGCTGCTGCCTGTGCCCATGGAAGGCCCTGACCCCCTTCGCCCCCTTCAGGACAGGGCCCTAGCCTCTACATTTCTTTGTCCTCATATGCTTCCTTTTCCTTGCAGGGGAGCCTAGAGCTGTTGGTCAGATGGGCATCCCTGGGCGGCAGGGGGGCTAGGACCCAGGGCCTCTGGGAGCCCCAGGTGAGCCCCCGCTGCCTGTACCTGCCAGGGCTGAGGGCATTCGGGAAGGAGGAGCTCCTGAAGGGCCGATGGGTGGGGTCTCGTGCTGTCCAGGGTGGAGTGCTGGGAGTACAAGGCCCAGCACAGGCAGGCAGGTGGCCCCAGGAAAGGCAGGGTCAACTGTGGACCCCTTGGAGGCAACAGGAATGTGGGGTCCCAGAGAGGGACTGGCATGCCAGGAGCCTGTGTGATCTCGTGGGCTGCTGAGTCGCAGGCCGGGATGGAGGAGGCCCTGACCAGCGTTAGCGCAGCAGGGAGGGTGGAGCTCAGGTGTTCGCACAGTGGACCCTTGGGCAAGCTGTGGGAGGGCTCACGGGAGTCCCAGGAGAGGCCTGCATGGCCCCGGATGTGTCGATGAGAGAGGCAGGGTGGGGGCGATTGTAGCACCAGGCAACCTCTGCCTTCCTCAGGAAGCCCTGGGCAGGTGGCCCCTGTGTCCAAACTTAGCTGAGGGCTGGTCCGAGGAGCAGGCGTGGGGACAGGGAGCAGGCGTGGGGACGGGGCACAGGTGGGTGCAGCACAGCCCCAGCCTCAGGTAGCTTCAGGAGCCGGAGCGTGGTGCTGGGTGTGAGACCTGGAGCCCATGGCAGGGCCAGTGCCTTTGAGCCAGGTGGCTCTGCCGAGGCTAGGAGGGCCCAGGAGCACAGGCAGGAGACCCAGGGGCTCCTGGCCAGGATGGGGCAAGAGGGCAGCTGCCCGAGAGGTCAGACTCCAGGGCTAAGGACAAGCAGCCTTGCTTCTCCTCCACAGATCCATCAGAGAACAGCCCAGCCATAGCCCTGCCCACAGTCCTGCCCACCCACAGCCCTGCCCACAGTCCTGCCCCCCCACGGCCCACCCCACAGGCCGGCCCACCCAACGCCCGGCCCACAGTCCAGCCCCCCCCGGCCCTGCCCCTGGCCCGGCCTGCCCACCACTCGGCCCACAATCCCGCCCATGGCCCTGCTGGACACCGTGTGTGGAGACCCAGGACGGGGGCTCTCGGGGCGGCC
>CAUYLG010028732.1:0-28153 GCA_963573385.1 Cacajao melanocephalus
CTAGCCTGGGCAATAGAACAAGAATCCTGTTCTCTCTCCCTCTTTCTCTTCCTCTTTCTTTCTCTCTTACATTCTTTTTTTTTCTTTCTTTCACTCTCACTTTCTTTCCTCTCTTTTTCTTTCTTTCAAAAAAAAAAAAAAATTCTGGCTGGGTACAGTGGCTCACATCTATAATCCCAACACTTTGATAGGTCAAGGCAGGAGGATCTCTTGAGCCTAGGAGCTCTAGACCAACCAGGGGAACATAGTGAGACCCTGTCTCTACAAATAAAAACTTAAAACATTAGCTGGGCATGGTGGTGCATCCCTGTAGTCCCAGCTACTTGGAAGGCTGAAGTAGGTAGATTACTTGAGCCTAGGAGGTTGAGGCTATAGTGAGTAGTGGTCATGCCGCTGCATTCCAACCTGGGCAACAAAGTAAGACTCTGTAAGAAAAAAAATAAAAATAAAAATGTAAATAAATAAATAAAATAATTCTGGCAGGGCAAGGTGGCTCACACCTGTTATCCCAACACTTTGGGAGGCTGAGGCAGGAGGATTGCTTGAGGTCAGGAGTTTAAGACCAGCTTGGGCAACATAGTGAGATCCCATCTTTACACAAAAAAATTAGTTGGGTGTGGTGGTATCACTTGTAGTCCCAGCTACTTGAGAGGCCGAGGCAGAAAGATTCCTTCAGCCACGGAGTTCAAAGTTGCCTATGATCATGCCACTGCACTCCAGCCTGGGCAAAGAAAAAATAAAACAGTTCTTCTCCATAAGCTGAAAAATATTACATGTAATAAAAGAAGAACCAAGTTTGCATATTGAAAACACTGTAGACAGAACTCTTAAAAGCTCTAAATAAATGAAAAGACATTTTATGTTCATGAATTTGAACATTCAAAATTGTTAAGATGGAAATTCTCTCCAAATTGATCTACAGATTCAATGCAAATGAACATCCATGAGCAAAAAAAAAAAATAAACTTGACCCTTACATCTCAACTTAAACACAAAAATCAACTCAAAATGGATCTTAGATCTAAAACTATAAAACTTCTAAGAAAATATAGGAGAAATTCTTTGCTATCCTGGGTTAGGCAAAGTTCTTAGGTATAACACTAAAAAGCATAATCTATAAAAGAAAACAAATTGATAAACTGGACTTTACTAAAAGTAAACTTTTGTACTTTACATAACACCATTAAAAAAAAAAAAAAGAAAAAGACAAACCACACAGTGGGAGAACATATTTGCAAATCATATATTTGATGAAAGACTTGAGTCCATAATATACAGGTTGAGTATTCCTTCTCCAAAATGCTTGTGACCAAAAGTGTTTCAGATTTCAGATTTACTTGGATTTTGTGATATATGTACTCTACTTACAAGCTGAGCATCCTAAATCTGAAAATCTGGAATCTGAAATGCTCCAACAAACATTTCTTTTGAGTGTCATGTTGGTGCTTAAAAAGTTTTGGAATTCTGAGGATTTCAAATTTCAGATTTTCGGGTTTGGGATGTATAACCTATAGATAAAGAACTCTTACAACTCAATAATTACAGGAAAAACAACCAAATTAAAATATGGGCAAAAATTATGAATAGATATTTCACTAAATAAGACATAGGAATGGCTAGTAAGGACTATATAGATACTTAACATCATTATTTATTAAGGGAGCGTCTATTAACACACAGTGAGACATTATAACACTCCTATCACAATAGTTATAATTTTAAAAAACTAGAAAAAGAACAAGTGTTGGTGAGGACATGGAGAAACCGTAACCCTCATGTATTTCTGGTAAGAATGTAGTATGGCACAGCCACTTTGAAAAATAATTTAGCAGTTTCTTTAAAAGTTAAACTTACTATATAACCTAACAATTCCACTTCTAGGAATCTACCCAGGAGAAATAAAAACACACATCCATACAAAGATTTGAACGCTAACGTTCATGGCAGTATTACTCTAACAGCATCAAAGTGGAAATAAGACAAATGACCAATTAGTAGAGAACAAATAAAATGTAGTATTTATCCATATAATTGAGCAATACAAAGAAATGAACTGTTGATACATGCTACAACACGGGTGAACTTCAAATACATTTTGCCAAGTGAAAGAAGCTATATGAGAAAAACTAAACACTGTAAGATTCCATTTAAATGTAATTTCCTGAAAAGAAAATAGATCTGTGTAGCCTGAGAGAACAGGAGTGGGAAATGACTGCTAATGGGATAGAGGGAACATTTTGGGTGATGAAAATGTCTAAAACTGGATTGTGGTGACTTCACAACTCTACAAATTTACTAAAACAACATGAGATTTACTCTCTTAAATTAGGTATACAGTACAATACTGTTTACTATATGCACAACAAACTACAGAAGACCTCTAGAACTTATTCATCTGCATTACCAAAACTTTATATCCATTGAACAACTATTTCTCCCTCCCTTCAGCTCCTGGCAACCACCATTCTATTTTTTGCTTCTGTGAATTTGGTTATTTCAGATATCTCATAAAAATGGAATTATGTAGTATCTGTCCTTACAGGAGTAGCTTATTTAACTTACCATGATGTTCTCAAGGTCCATCCATGTTGTCACATATGGAGGATTTCCTTTTTCTTTCTTTCTTTTTTTTTTGAGACAGTCTTGCTCTGTTGCCCAGGTTGGAGTGCAGTGGCATGACCTTGGCTCACTGCAACCTCTACCTCCTGGGTTCAAGCGATTCTTCTGCCTCAGCCTCCCAAGTAGCTGGGATTACAGGCTTGCACCGCCACACCCAGCTAATTTTTGTATTTTTAGTAGAGACAGAGTTTCACCATGTTGGGCGGGTTGGTCTCAAACTCCTGACCTCAGGTGATCCGCCCGCCTTAGCCTTCCAAAGTGCTAGGATTACAGGAGTGAGCCACCATGCCCAGCCACTCCTTCTTTTTCATGAATAAATAATATTCTATTCTATATATACACCACATTTTCTCTAGACGTTCATCCATCAACAGACATTTAGGCTGTTTCCATGTCTTGGCTATCGTGAATAACGGTGCAATGAATGTGGGGAGTGCAGATACCTCTTTGAGATCTTGATTTCACTTCTTTTGGATATATAACCAGAAGTTTTTCTAGAATTGCTAGGTGATATAATTCTATTTTTAATGTTTTGTAGGAACCTTCACACTGTTTTCTATAACAACTGTACCATTTCACATTCCCAGCAACTGTGTACAAGGATTCCAATTTCTAGAAATCACTGCCAACATTTCTTTTTTTTTTTTTTTTTTAATGATGGCTATCCTAAGAGGTGTAAGATATCTAATTGTCATTTTGATTTGTATTTCCCTAATGATTAGAGATGTGGAGCATCTTTTCATATACCTGTTGGCCATTTCTATATCTTCTTTGTAGAAATGTCTTTTCAAGTCCTTTGCCCATTTAAATGTCAGGTTATTTTTTTTGCTCTTGAGTTGTAGGAGTTCTTTACATATTATGGACATTAACACCTTATCAGATAAATTGTTTGCAAATATTTTCTCCCAGTCCATGGTTCGTGTCTTCACTCAGTTAATTGTTTTCTTTGCTGTACAGAAGCTTTTTAGTTTGATATAGTCCCACTTATTTTTGATTTTGTTGCTTGTGTTTTTGGTGTCATAATCCAATAAATCACTGTGAAGACCAATGTCATGAAGCTTTCCCCTGTTTTCTTCTAGGCATTTTATGGCTTCAGGTCTTACAGTTAAGATTTTAATCCATTAAAAAAATTTTTTTGTATGGTGTAAGGTAAAGATCCAGTTTCATTCTTTTGCATGTAGACATCCAGTTTTCCTAATTACTATAGCTTTGTAATATATGTTAAAATCAGGAAATGTGATGTCTCCAGTTTTGTTCTTCTTTCTCAAGGTTGCTTTGGATATTGCTGGTCTTCGTAATTCCGTATACGCTTTAGGATTGGTTTTTTAATTTGTGTAAATAATTTTTTTTAAATAAAAAAAATTAAAACAAATGAGTACTATGGTTTTAATGTGTCCCCCAAAGTTCATTTGTTGGAAACCTAATCCGCAATACAACAGTGTTGAGTGGTGGGACCTTTAAGAAGTGATTAGCTCAGGAGGCTTCTGTCCTCCTGAATGGGTTAATGCCCTTAAGGCAGGAGTAGGTTATTGCAGAAGAGGGTTCCTGATAAAAGAATGAGTTTAGCCCCCTTCCTTTCTTTCTCCCTTGTGCCTTGTGAGCTCTCCAGTCCTTCTATATTCTACAGTGGGATGATGTCATCAGAAGGCCCTTCCCAGACATGGGTCCCTTGACTTTGTACTTCTCTGCCTCAATTGTAAGAAATCAATCTCAGTTCTTCATAAACTATCCATTCTCAGTTATTCAGTTACACCAGCACAAAACAAACTCAGGCAATGAGGTACACCTATATACACTGTCATTAAAAATTTAAAAACAATTGTTTTGTTTCTTCACATTTTAAAAAGTTGTTTTTAAAAATCAAGGTCATGCATGTAAATAGCTTTTTACCAAAAGCAGTACACAAGGGCTTATGACAAAAAAACAATGTACCTTACACACACAGGCAATCATTTCCGTTCGCAGTTGTTCTGAAGCTTACAAGGTTACAACTATACATTGCTAATTAACATGCCTTTGTATACCACATCCTGCATCTAATCTCTTTCCCACCTCTACCGACAACCTTGGGTCCAAACCACCATTGTCTTCTGCATGGACAACTGAAATAGCCTCTCACCTGGCTTTCCTTCCTGCTTCCACACTTCCCCACCAAGCAGTCAGAACAATGTGTTTAGATCACTGCACTCCTTTACTCAAAATCTTCCAGTGCTTTCCTATCTAGCTCATGGTAAAATCCAAAATTTTCGCCTTGGCCAAAAAGGCCTGATACGGCCTGGTCTTCCACTACTTCTCAGCCTCATTTCCTGTAATCTCCTTCTCCTACTCGTGCCTTAGCCATATGGACCTTTTTGCTGGGCCTTGCACACCCCAAACATGCTCTTGCCTCCAGGCTTTTGTAGGTGCTATTTCCTCTGCCTGCAATGCTCCTTCTCAGACAACTTTATTCCTTCACTTGCTTTGTACCTCTGCTCAAATACTACCTCTCGGAGAAGACTTTCCTCAGGACGGTATTTTAAAATGCAGCTCCCTCAGTCTCTACTGCTTACCCTGCTTTATTTCTCTTCATGTTACTTGTCACTATCTAAGAATTTCCTTTTATTGCATCCATTCAGGTTCTTTCTATCTGGTTTCTCCACAGCTCCTTAGGGGTACTATCTTTGCTCGCATGGTTGCAACTTAGTTGCAGGCATGTTAGTATTCAAGCTCAATGGGAGGGAAAAATAAATAGGAGCTCCTATGAACACACATTACTTTGATTATGTTCTCCTGAAAAGAAATTAGTGACACAGCCATATCAGAGTTTGGGAGGCTTGGGAATGCAGTGTCTTTGGGCACATATGTGCCTAACAATCTTCTACTAGAGAAGAAGGAGAGAACATTTTGGTGAACAAGACACAGTTTTCCACAATGTGTGGACTTTAAAAACTGAAAAACAATCTATAAAACCTATAAAACGCTTAAAATATAAAAAGCCATCATGTAAGATATTACATAATTATGACCTGGTAAATATTATTCACCACTGAGACAAGTGCTCTTTCTACCAATCTACTTTTTAGTATAGTTAAACTATGTCTCTTTATGCCTGGTTTTCTTGTTCACTGTGAAATTTCTAGTTGCCTTTTTAACCTTTCTTTCTTTTTTTTTTGGAGACAGTCTCGCTCTGTCACCCAGGCTGGATGGAGTACAGTGGCATGATCATGGCTCACGGCAACCTTGACCTCCTGGGCTCAAGTGATCTTCCTGCCTCAGCCTCCTAAGTAGCTGGCACACAGGTGTGTGCAACCATACCTGGCTAATTTTTCTTTTCTTTTTTTTTTTTGTAAAGATGAAGGTCTTTCTGTGTTGCCCAGGTTGGTCTCAAACTGCTGGTCTCAAGCGATCCTCCTGCCCTGGTCTATCAAAGTGCTGAGATTATAGGCATTAGCTGGTGCACTTTGCCTTTTTTTTCTTTTCCACATTTTTACATATACATTTTTCCAAATGCATTTTTCTAAGTTCTCAGCCATACTATCTATTCTATGAAACCTCCGTCCCTCCCAGGGTCCCTGTCATGCAGTCCTTAGTTCTCCTGATCCACTATTTCTTGGATCCTACGATGGCCTCTTCAATTTATTCCTTTAGTTGCTGAAGTACAATCTCAGGAAAATTTCTAGGAAAAGGTACGAGTTCTCACCCCATGTATTTACCATCACACTTGGTCAGTTCTAGAATCAGAACCATTTCCCCTCAGCACTGTGAAGGCATTGTTCCTTCATCCTCCAGAATGTAGCTGCTGAGTGACCTCGGTCATTCCAATTTCCTTTACTTTGGAGGCATCTTACCCATAGAAAGTTTAAAGATCTGTGTATGCTCAGTGTTCATAAATATCCCCAAGATCTTTTCCATGTTTCCTCCTTGATTTTGAGAGACTCTTACAAAGTGGTCTCAGGTGTCCCCACATCCTGAAAACGTAACCGTTTTATTTACTGAACAATGATCTTGCCGCTGTTTTCTCCGTCTTACACTAGAACTCCTCATCAGATGTGAATCCCTTGTACCGAGTTCCTGTGTTTTCTTTTGCAAGTAACAAAAATCAGTACTATAGCACTTTTCACGTGATAGGCAATGGTGAAAAATATAGTGTTCAGTTTTTATGAGAGCATGAGGAAGTGACCTCTCTTATCTACCAACTAGTGGGAATGCATATAGTTATAACCCCTCTGCAGACCAATTTCAGAGCCCTCAGAGGCTCTAAAAACATTAATATTCTTGAACTAAGCAGCTTCTAGGAATGCAATTTCTACTTCTAGGCATACAAGATAACAAAACAGATATGAGTAAAAAGACCATTTCTTAAAACACCATGTCCATCTCAATGAAATAGCAAAAAAAGGAAGCAATTTAAATGTCAATCAATAGGATATTCTCTAATGATATCATGGCAGCATAGGCTATCATGTAACTCTTTAGAAAAATGATGTGGGTATTATTTATTACCATGAAAGAGACTCATGTTCTAGAGCTAAGTGAAAAGGACAGGAAATAGATGAATACTATTAAAATTATACATATTCATATATCTACATAGAAACTAAAGTCTCTAGAATGATATACAATGTTTATATATTATTTATACAATGTTATACAAAAATGTTCATAGATATCTTTAAAATTATGGTTGATTAGAAAAAAATTTAGCTTGAGCGTATTTTTTTTTTGAAGCTTGAACGTCTCAGATTAAAGGTACAGTATAAATTCAAGATTTCTTAAAATCTCCAACATTAACACTACAAATGCTCCACCTAAAATTTGAAAGTAAATTATGGCAGGAATTTACCTTTTAAGACAATAGTATAACCTGTCACAACTTCGTTAGAATATCAGATTTAATTTTCATAGCTATTGAAGTTAGAGGCTTTATTCATTTTTTTTTTTTTAAAGACAAGGTCTTACTCTGTTGCCCAGGCTGTAGTGCAGTGATGCAATCACAGCTCATTGTAGCTTTGAAGTGGGCTCAAGTGATCCTTCCACCTCAGCTTCCTGAGCAGCTGGGACCACAGGTGTGTCCCACTTTGCCTGGCTAATTAAAAAAAATTTTTTTTTGTAGAACCAGAGTCTCCCTATGTTGCACAAGCTGGTCTTGAAGTCCCGGACTCTAGCAATTCTCCTCCCACCCCAGCCTCCCAAAGTGCTGAGATTGTAGCCATGAGCTACCGTGCCCAGCCTGAAGCCAGAGGCTGTTTTCAATACATCATTATACTCATTTGGTCAGGATAAGACTGAACAGAGGGGTAGAAAGCCCAGGAGGAGAGTTTCAAAGGCATCATGGTAACAGGGAACAACACGATCACGTCCCATGCTAAGGAAACACCAAGACTCAAGTGTGCATTCTCATTGTAGGAAGTCTTCTGCTAACTTGTTGAATTCATCTGCAAAACGCAAATGTAGGTAGTGTTTGCTTTCTGGCATCAAATGCAGCCGTGAGCCTTTTACGTGCTCATGAATGAAGTCGGCATGAAACCTCGGGACCAGAGGATCCTTCTCGCCATGCACAATCAAGGTGGGGCGCTGGATCTGGGGCAGCAGGTGCTGGCATATGTTACCATCTGGGAGATGTTTAAACTGGCTTATGCCATCCACCCACTTTTCACAGGTTCTGGCAAAGTAGTCATACCCATAGAGGGCTTCTAGAGGCTTTCTTGTTCTCTCCACTTAGAAACATCTCGGTGCCCTCCTAAGTCATGCTGTCTTCATCAGTGACGTAGGTATTGGCAGCCCAAATCACCATCTTGTGGATGTAATATGGATATTTTGCAGCAGCAATGAATATGGCTATGCCCCCATCACTCCACCCCAGCAGAGAAACCTTCTTAAACTTCAGCGCCTTCATCCAATCAACAGCATCTTTTGCATCCCTTTCAAAAAAGTCTACTGGGAAATCACGATCTGAAGGCTTGGAATGTCCATAGCCTCGAGGATCTCAGGCGACCACTTTAAAGAGCTTCTTACTGAGGTTCGTGTCCTGAGGTCCAAAATCAGTCTCTCCACTTCCCAACATCCCAGGAAGTAGCAAGACTGCCTGATCTCCCTCTCCAGCCTGCTGATAATGCAGATGGACGCCATTCACAGCCACTTTGGCAGAGGTTACCGAGTTGCTGAACGCGGCCGCGGGTCTGGCCAGTGGGACGAGGATACCAGGCTTCAGTGCCGAGAGCAGCAGCAGCGGCTGCCGCCCCGGCCGCCCAGCACAGACACCGCAGTTAAAGGTCGGGTCGCTGCCGGGAGTGCGCATACTGCGCATGCACTGAAACCAAACGCGGTCGCCCGCCCGAGTGTATTCTTTGATGTTTTCTTTTTGCTATGAACATAGAGTTTTATCAAAAAAGGGGCTAACGAGTCCAGGCACGGTGGCTCACGCCTGTAATCCTAACACTTTGGGGAGGCCAAGGTGAGCGAATCACGAGGTACGGAGTTCGAGACCAGCCTGGCCAACATGGTGAAACCCCGTCCCTACTAAAACTACAAAAAACTAGAGGGGCCTAGTGGTGGGGGCCTAGTGGTGAGCGCCTGTAATTCCAGCTACTCAAGAGGCTGAGGCAGGAGAATCATTTGAACCCGGGAGGCAGAGGTTGCAGTGAGCTGAGATCGTGCCACCGCACTCCAGCCAGGGCGACAGAGTGACTCAATCTCAAAAAAAAAAAAAAAAAAAGCTAATGATAAAAGTCTCTAGATAAATTTAAAGTGTTTTCCATACAAACATTAATAAAGCAGAATTAACCAGAGGTAAAATATTATTAGATAAGTAATTTAAATATGTGATCTTGTCAGTTATACTAATAGCTGTGTCACCTTGAACAAATATCTCAGCAGCAGTTTACTCAGCTGTAAAATGGGAAAAAATAATGGTTGCCAATCTACCTCACAGTGTCATTGTGAAAAATCAAATAAAAGTATATTTAAATGTTTTGAAAAGTATAAAATACTACAAAAATGAATGATGGAGTAATCAGTATTATCACTAAAGCAATTAAAAATAAAAATGTTGGCTTGATTCAGAATGGGAGAAAATATTTGCAAACTATGGATCTGACAAAGGTCTAATATCCAGCATCTGTAAGGAACTTAAACAAATAATCCTATTAAAAAGTGGGCGAAGGACACGAACACTTTTTAAAAGAAGACATACATGTAGCCAACAAGCATATGAAAAAAAGCTCAATCACGGATCTTTAGAGAAACGCAAATCAAAACCATAATGAGATACCATCTCACACCAGTCAGAATGGCTATTATCAAAAAGTCAAAAAATAACAAATGCTGGAAAGGTTGTAGAGAAAAGGGAATGCTTATACACAGTAGGTGGGAGTGTAAATTAGTTCAACCATTATGGAAAGCAGTATGGCAATTCCTCAAAGAGCTAAAAGCAGAATTACCCTTTGACTCAGCAATCCTATTACTGGACATATACCCAGAGAAATGGAAATCATTCTACCATAAAGACACATGCACGTGAATGTTCACAGCGGCACTATTCACAATAGCAAAGGCATGGAATCAACTTAAATGCCCATCAATGACAGATTGTATAAAGAAAATGTGATATATATACCATGGAATACTATGCAGCCATAAAAAAGAACGAGGTTATGTCTTTTATGGGAACACAGATGGAGATGGAGAGGCTACTATCCTTAGCAAACTAATGCAGGAACAGAAAACCAAATACCACTGTTAAGTGGGAGCTAAATAATGAGAACTCATGAACACAAAGAAAGAAACAACAGACAATGGGACCTACTGGAGGGTGGAGGGTGGGAGGAGGGAGAGGAGCAGAAAAAATAACTATTGGGTACTAGGTTTAGTATCTGGGTAATAAAATAATCTGTACAACCAGCCCCCGTGACACATGTTTACCTATATAACAAACCTGCACATGTACAAAAGTTAAAAAAGAAAAAGAAGTCAGAGCAGTGGTGTCTCTAGGAAAAGCACATGAACTAGGAAAAGGCACAAGGAAACTTGCTGAGGTGTTGAAATGTTCTTTGCCTTGATCTGAGTGATGGCTATATGGGTGTAGACATGTAAAAATCCATTGAACTGCACATATAAAATTTGTGGACATTATCATATGTAAGTCATATGATATACACAAAATGTTAAGATACAATGTATCTGGTATGTAGTGAATGCGCAATAAACATTAGAACCTTTCCTTGAAAGAAAAATATTGATCTCGTAATTGATTTTTACAATGTTATACTCATGAAATGAATAGTTTATAATCATATCCTATGTATGATTTTCTTCAATGTTGAAATAGAAGTGGTGGCATGGAATGCAACTCTATGAACCTCTGGCCTAGAAATCCTATAATATATAGCAAAACTCTTAACCGGGCCAATGGAAAGATGAAGCAATTAATTATGAAGCTTCATCTGATGGACACTACTACCTTAAATAACACTGTCTTCCCTCTCCTTCAAACAGGCATTCAGGCTGCCTGAAATTCTTAGTCCTGTTTGAAGGAGAGGGATTCATATCCTTGGGATAAGAATTTGAGGACTCTTATTAGAATACAAGTAAGTGTGTGAATATTTGGTAATACAAATTATCATCTATTAATATCATATTGATAATTTTTAGATAAGCTAGTGACTCATCTAGCAAGAAGGGAAAAAGCACCGATTCTTTTCTAAAATTTAAATATCTAGAAAAGTTGTAAGGTTGAGAGGGTAAGAGAAGGAAGGGAGAGGAACATAAAATGAGGCTCAGACTAAGAGAACCACTATAGCATGAAACTGGTAAGGGGGCAGTGAGGATGAAGACAGAAAATCCAAAAGGGCAATCCTCGTCATGTTTACAATTTTGTGTAGGGCTAGCCCGACTCTAAAAGGAATAGCAATATATTTGCCACGATAACTATATATTTAGTTCACTGATCAACCATAATGCTTATTTTCAATTGAAGAGTCCACTTACATGTTTTTGAAACCAGCATAATAACAATATACAAATTTCCTCCAAGAGGAATCTCCTTGCTAGTTGAGCTATGGAAGTGAAGCTGGGAATTTTATGGTCTTCCCTCCTCCTCTTCACTTGCATAATTGGCTACTTATATAACAACACACCTCTTACCTCACACTACAGCACTAAGCTAATTATGAAAGGCTATTTAAATCTAGCCACCTGTCTTTTGTTTTGCTGCCTACCTGGGCCTTTTTCAAGCAGGCAGAAAAATCTCCTATCGGTCTGTTATCACAACCAGAATGCAAGAGATTAGTGACCAGGGAGAGAAGCAGAATCAGTTTACATCCTTTCAGGCAAGAGAATAGTATTACTTCACAAGCAAGAAATCTGGGGCCCCCGACCTTAATTTAGAAAACCTGCAATTAATAATCATGTTAAAGTTAGCTTTACATGCGAGAGAGTTTTTGTTTCTTCTGTTATGTTTACAATTTGAGTGTCCTTTGTGATTACCAAAAGGCATATATTAACATTTAAAATATTTAATCCATAATAAAGTAGGTCTTACAGTTTAGGTATATCTGAATTAAAATATACTCTGTGTCAATTTTTTAAAAAGCTTTAAAAAATTGTATTTATCCAGAGTACAATTTAGCAATCTAACTCTGCTAATTATGACAATTAATATACTTAAGTTCTTTCTTAATTGAGGAATAAAATAGGTTTTTAACTATAATCCGATAACCCAAATAAAGAATCATATAAATCCCACCACTGGCACACACACACCTCTCTCCCTGAAAGGTCAATTGTTTCTTGAAGGAAAGAGAACTAAGCCTGAAGCTACAAATTTGGCAAGGAAACAGGGTCAAAAAACAGCTGTGCAAAGCCACAAAGAACTAGTCAGGTGATAGGGTCAGTATGCAGAGGTTCTGATGACACTCAATTGAACCTGGCTTCTTTTTCATAATCGAATACTTAATGAAAACAAATCTAATTAACACCATAAGCCAAAAAGAGGCACAAGTGGTCTTTCTAAAGTGTGGTTAACTTTCACTTAACATTATACTAGAGAAACAATATTAGCTGAACCATTTCAGCTGTTTCAATGTGATTTGCAAGTCATCCGTGTGTGTTACTAAGTCTACAGACACCTGTTCTCTTTTACAGTGATTCTGTGTGTGTGTGTGTGTGTGTGTGTATGTATGTATGCACATGCCTGTGTTGGGGGATGGGAGAGTTACTGAAATGAACAGTCCAGCCATGGAGATGATGCTTATAAAATGAAAATGCAGTGTAAGTCTACATATATACTGACATAAAAGAAAAGTTATAATGGCATTTTTTTTTGCAAGAGAAGTTTAGATGTATTACATATTTATTTCCAAGGTACCTTTGATATTATGAAAACAAACTAATACTTGACCAAAAAAAAAAAAAAAACCCAAAATAAAAAACCACCACAATGTCAGGTTTTCCACTGCCGTGATAAAGGAAAAAAATATCTATTGCAGACATGGAATCAGTCTCCTTTGGGTAAGTCTACGGAGGAAAAAAAGGAAACATATGGGATGAATTTGCAAAAGTTTAAAAAGATGCTTTTGACTTCAAAACTAACTCTAGTAAATTAAGTATATACTAGATCTATGAAGTTCTATTGATTATATCGTGTGTATTCTTGACATTTTTTAAACTTTCATCTTTCTTCTCTTAAAAATACTAATAAAAATTTACCAGGTTTTAATGACAACAAATTAAAACACTGCTTTACTCAGTTTCCTATCTGCCTTTAGCATCAACTGTAGAGCCTTACAAAAATATTATTTTAAAAGTTAAAGGTGGTGCTGTCATCAAAGGAGATAATACATTAGTATTACTATTATTTTTCATTAAGCAATTGAACTAAAAGTTTAGGGTCTTTTTAAACCAATGTTTTATAACTTTAAAAAACTATTTTAGTAATTTTTGATAACTACTGTATTAATAGCCGCTATGTAATTAGAAGGTCATAGTACTTATTAAAATATCAAAAACCATGGAATGTCTTTCAGATATTTACCGATAAGTCATTATTAACTTCTCTTTTACAAACAACCTTAAAACGAGATGCTAAAACATACCATCGAGTAACATAACATGTTTAGCAGAAGAAAAGTTATCCTTATGGTTCTTTTGTAGTCACTCAAGACAACTGGTCTCCTCATGAAACACAGCAAAAAAAAAAAAAAAAAAAAGTTACAAAATACTACAGCTATTTCCCCCTATGATCAGACTTTAACTCTGAAGCAAAAATACTGCTAAACATCTTTAAAAATTCAGATTGCAATCTTTTAAATGACTTATGCAGTAGTAAGAATATTCATATAGACAATTTAAAATTCTCAAAGCAGGTCCATTGCAAAAACAAAGCAATACAAAACTTAAAATACAAAACTTGAGTACAGGTCAAATATTCCTAATCCAAAAGCCCAAAATTGCTAAAAATTCTGAAACTTGAGTGCCAATGTGACAGATTAGGGATGCACAACCAGTAATAATTTTTGTAAGCTTCTTTCAAAGTTTATTATGGAAAGTAACTTAACAGCATTTCTAATAAGCTTTTTTTGGTAGTCATATTTAGTCATCATGTTGCAGGTTTTAAAAAATTGACAGTATCAAAAAGGCCTAAAGGTATACCTACAGAATTGAAGGGGAAATTGAAATCTTTGCTTTCAGTAACTCTCTAAGTATTTTTGGATCTACAGGATTTATTGAAAGTAAATTTAGTAAAGAGTATGTACTATCCTTTATGAAAATATAAATTTGATAAATATTTTTTCTCAATTTCAATTAAACATTTACTGAGTATTGAGTACATTACACATCAGGCACTGTGCTAGGTGCTTTCTGAAAAAGTCTCTGCTCTAAATTTCCTCAATAAAAGCAGCTAAAGTGTTAAGTCAAAACCTTTCCAAGTAAGTAATTTATCTTTTAAATGTTAGGTACCGACACACACACACACACACACACACACACACAAACACACACACACACACACACACTTTCTTCTGGTTAAACTACTTATCAAATGGGTAGTTGCTATCATTTTTGAAACAAAAAGGCCAACATCCATTTGCATTATGAGAATATTGTGCATTTAATTAATCCAAACCACCTGTCTAAATAGTAATCGCAATCTGTACTTCAATGTTAAAAAGATCCAGCTGAAATACAACCTTCCTACTTCTGATCAGCTTGAAAACTATTTTTTCCACCGTTAAAGGAGTCACTATAAACACAAAAACTGGCATTGTTTTTGTGTGATTAGGTTACAGTAGCTTAAGTCTCTAAACACTAGAATTCCTCACACAGCTGTTAATTGTGGACCAAGGGATTGGCTCACATCTGCTTCTAGCTTATTTCATTAATGGTTCACTTTCAGGTCCTAAAAGGATTGTATCCCCTCCCCAACGATACTGTGGAACCCAGCTATATCTGCCTTCTACATAGCTGACTTGTTCTGGTTTGTCACTCTCCATACAATGCAAATCTCAGTGAACTCACATCTGTCACAGATCGACCCAATTCGTGGGCAATCTTTTCCCATCGACCTGGGGTCCCTCCTGGGAACTTAACCATACTTCTTGTCAGTTGGCTGAGGTCCTCTTCTGTCCATTCAGGTGCCTGCAAAACATTGGAGAAAATAAAAAGAGATAATTGGAAAAATAAAAAAAAAAGATAACTGAAAGATAATTGCTGTAAAGCAAATTACTGGCAATATGTTTCTGTAAAAAAAATTCTAAATTGTATCTAATAGTTTCAGTAAAGATTTGAGCTGCATATTTAACACTGGAATGTAAATCTCCAGAAGGCTATTTCATTTTCCTCTGTATACCACTAAGAAAGCATAAATATTGCAAAACCAGGCTTTTGTAGACATTTTTTAAAAAACATTGTTTTGAATTAAACTGAAAAAACCATTCTCAAAGCTTATGAAATGCATCCTTGCTATAAAATGCAGTGCTGCTCATAAATGCCTCACATAAAGTTACTATTAAAGATTTTTTTTCTTTTTAAAAAATACATACTTTAAAGAAAGCAAAAATAAACAACCTTACAAGTATAAATGAAATGTGAACAAGTAAATATACTGGTCTAAAATCAGAACTGCGACAAAACATCTTTTCATCATTCTATGTAACAATATTTCAATTTTTAAATAATATTACTTTCAAGAAGTTTAGCTTGTCAGATGCCACTAGTATTTTTTAAAACTTGGGAAATTAGAAACTCTTGTGGCCAAGACTCAAACCACCAAGTCCATGTAAAGCAATATTTCACTTCACATTGACCATTTCATTTTGGTCAACTTTTATCTTTGACCAAATTATTAAACTAAATTTAAAAATACCTTAGAGATTATAAACACACATATGCAAAAATTCTAACAGCAAACATATTCTCTGCATTTTACTCAGCACTATCAGTGGTCAAACCCCAAAATGAGCACAGCAAAATAAATTATCTAATGACAAATAACCATGTTACAATTATTTCACATTACATTTTAGTACTGAACTATTCCCCACCAGAGGCAATAAACCATTCTGGTATTAAACAATACTCCAGTAAAGCAGAGAGATTGAGGAAGCCTACCTTATTTGCCTTTAATTAAAATGAAAGAAAGAGAAAGAAGGAAACCTTTGAGACAAATACCTTTTCTAATCACCATTTCCGATAATGAACAGGCATACATCAGGCAGTTTGCATTACAGAACCATCAGCACAGAACAACAGTCAGAGGTGAGTGACCCCAGGGACTATCTCCACAGCTACAGCAAAGCTTCTCCCTGACACTAATCCTCCCTGTCATTCTCCCACTGTGCTCTAACCACACTGACATCCGCCTGCCTCACTGCAAGCTTAACGGGGCCCTTCCTGACTTTTTACTGTCTCCCCCAATCAATGGTTCAAGCGTGCTCTTTTCACCATGTCCAAATGGCAGCTTCACTCATAATCAAAGTGCACTGCCCCTGTTAAAGGGCTTTCCGAAAGGCTCTCCCATTTGCATTCATTTGCAAAGCAAACTACTTTTATTCACTTTGTTCTGCTATCAAGAATGTTCCCTGAAGCAGATAAATTGGCATAAATACAACCTGCCACTTAAGAGTCAGTAAATAATAGCCAATAGTAGGGAGGATTTTATCAATCATTCTATTTTGTATCCACTAAGAGCTGAAAGCCTCAAACATATTCATCAGTACAGCCCCTACAATACATGCATAAATTCACTTATATAAAAAGGTAGCCCACATTGGGTCTGGGTCGGAATTTCTTTGATATTTAATGAATATCAGAACTCTAATTCTTCATATCAGATGACTTAAAAATTTACACGGAGGGGTTTTTCTTTCTTTTTCCTTGTCTTTATTTAAGGAGAAAAGTATTATTCTTATTTAGCTACTATTTAGAAGAACACAGCTGGATTTTCAAGGAAATCACAGTTTTATTGCTAAAAGCTTTAATAAGTAGACCAATTGGTTTCAGAAATTCAAAAGACTTAAGTTTTAGACAGAATTTAAATAAGCTTACAGTAAAAGATCATGCCATGAAGAGCATGAAGTTGATCACTGCATAAAGATATATGCTGATCAAACCATATAGCATTTACAAATTCACGCTAAATCAAATTATCTAATTTCTATGTCATTTTAACATTTTTAGAGCAAACAAATTGTCTAAAATGTTAAAAAATACAAATTATTGTTTCATATAGTAAACTAAGTCCTTAAAATAATTCATATTTTTAATAGATCTGCTTTCCAAATACTCTGCATACATAAATACTGGCATTAAAAACAAATCTGATTTTATTTAGATTAATGAGTCAAAGTATTTTCTGAAATACATCATTTTCTGAAAAATAAAAATTTTATATAAAGTATTTGGATTGAATTCCCAAAAAATCACCTACTGCTACGAGAGTCTTAAAGTTTCATAGTTATTTTATGGTCATAATTTTTATTATTAATATTTTTGAAGAAGCTCGATAGTGACTAGGTCCATAATCTGAAATCTAAGAGAACCCTTTCAGCAATGCATTATTCTCCCTCCTACAGTTGTAAGGCACTTTGGTGAATGTGTAATTCCTCGGCAATAGTTAGTTGTGTCTTTAGAAGCAACAGAGCCTACTGTGATCCAGCTACTACAGCAGCCATGAGGGTGGCCATGGTGTGAATGTATTCTCCCTGTTCTAATCTGGAGCCAACTGTAGCTGTGAAAGTCAAATGAATGCATAAGCACACTGCTTTGCCACTTAAAACCATGTGTGTCCAATATTACCGAAACACTGGGCCAAATATTCATCTCTACAGTAAAGTAATGGAAGATACCACATGGTGTGGGGACAGCTGTTGTGACTACACAAGCATTCCAATTTTGCATCAGAAAAGCCCATTCTGGGAATAAATCTCCATACTGAATACAAAATAAAAAGTTTTCAAATTATTCAGTATTTTAATGTAATAACCTCAAAATATAGCAACCGAAGTAAGAACTGATATGAAAACTTAAATTATTCCCAAATAATGTCCTTTGGAATGGATTTTTGCCATAAAACCCACTATGCTTTATTTGGTGTCTTTGAAAATCCTCTATATTCTCGGACTAGGGCTGTATTTTTAAAGTAATCGATATGCACTTTTCCCCTCCCAGCTTTGGACTATAAAATGTTAATTAGAAAGCATCATGTAATTTATTTGGCACTAAAAATTATGGCCAACTTAAAAAAATGTTTAATGTACTTATTAATTGTATTTTTATACTTTAATGACAAAAGGCTCATTTTTATCTAATAAATAGATACTGAAACTCTCTAATGAGCAATACTTCTTTTGAAATGACTTATTAATAGTCATTATTTATATAAATACAGAAGCTAAAATTCTGGATTCAACTATTTTTAGTAGATTCAGCTCAACTCACATTCTCAGAAATTTTATTCAAGAAAATAATATCCTTACATAGCATCACCCAGTTAATATGTAACACATTATTAGTATACATAATAATATAACGCATTAGATATACATAACACATTATTATATATATCTAGTATGTATATATCATTAATACATATCTAATGTGTATATTATATTTATATATAAAATTAATTATATATAAGATATCTTAGATATATATCTATTTTTTAAAAGAAAATATTCTTAAAAACAAAGACCACAAACTAGCAGCAAATATATATCTATATAATTATATATAATTAATACAATATACATATTAGATATATATATCTAATGTGTATGGGAAGTCTAATAATCTAATTATCTCTTACCCTCTTAAGTTCTGTAAACACTTTCAGTTAGTGCATTTAATTTAGTGCACAGTTTTCAGCTATACAATTTTCCTTTCCAATTTAAAAATGGAGGCATGCTCTTGACAAATATATATAAATACATGGTATGAAAACAACAACAACAAAATTAAAAACCTAAAAATTAAAAATTAAAAGCTAAAACACCTCAAATGTCTTTTTACTCTTAGGAAGGGAAATTCTTCTTCGAGGCCTATCTTTCTTGCTTGCAGTTGGCTGCCTTCTTGCTATGTCTTCATATGGCCTTTTGCGTGTGCGTGCACGGGAGTGTGTGTGTTTGTGTGGTGGGGTTGGGGGGACTCAGGGAGTCTGTTCTCCCTCTTCTTCTTCTTTTAAGAATACCAATGCTATCAGTTTAGGCCCCACCCTTCCGACTTCATTAACCCTAATTATCTCCTTACAGGCCCTATCTCTAAATACAGTCACATTGGGAGTTTGGGCTTCAATATGTGAATTTGGGGGCACACAATTCCGTTCAGAACAGGGAAGACACAAAAAACAAAAACTGAAACAGAAGTCCACAGTTTGGCCCAACTGGGTTTTCAAAATTCACTAAAAGAATTTATGCAATACGTAGATAAAAGGGCAAGAATTGGCTTTTGTGCCTCTATTAACACTGGCTCTGAATTAACATCTGCTGAAATATACCAACTGGCAAAACTTTATGCCCTTAATCAATATTGGGGATCCCCCTAAATTTAAACAAGAGTACTCCTATAATCTTAGGGGAGTTATTGAACATAATATAAAGGACAAGCAGGCATGCCTCACCTTAACCACAGGAATTTTGTCTTGTCTTAATTCCCCATGGTCATCACACCCACTGTTCTAAAATATTCCATAGTGGTCATGGACTCTCTGACCCAATGAGTTGAATTAATTTTAAGTCTTTGACACTAACAAATTGCCTTTTAAAATAGACCCCAGGGACCTACTGCTTCCCCATTAAAACATTTAATATAGCCAAATGTAAATTAAAACAGGGCCTTTAATGATTGAAACCTATTATACAAGACTGTTTAGAAAAGGGATGATTATGCCCACTGCCTGTCCATTTAACAGACCAATTTGACCAGCTTTTACACTTGGGAGGAATGAATGGTGCCTCCTGGTGGACTACTTCAACCTCAATGCTGTGGACCTCACTAAGGACCCATACCCAGTATAACTGAAATTACTGACTTCATCTAACCAGCAACTGGTAGATATTTTGCTATTATAGATTTGGTGAATATGTTTTGTTCAGTGCCTATTTCAACACTCTTAACTACAGTTTGCTTCCTAAAGGACCCAATACAGTTTTACTCAGCTAGCACAACGTACTGTAACATATTATCTTGGAGAACAAGATAGAAACTGCACCCTACTTTAGGGGTACATGTGAAGAACATACAAGATTGTTGCATAAGTACAGACATGGAAGTGTGATTTGCTGCTTTCCTCCCCTTCACCTATATCTGGCATTTCTCCCCATGCTATCTCTCCCCAACTCCCCACCTCCCACTGTCCCTCCCCTATTTCCCCCCAACAAACCCCAGTGTGTGATGCTCCCCTCCCTGTGTCCATGTGTTCTCACTGTTCAACACCCACCTATGAGTGACAACATGTGGTGTTTGATTTTCTGTTCTTGCGTCAGTTTGCTGAGAATGATGTTTTCCAGGTTCATCCATGTCCCTACAAAGGACACGAACTCATCGTTTCTTATGGTTGCATAGTATTCCATGGTGTATATGTGCCACATTTTCCCTGTCCAGTCTATCATCGATGGGCATTTGGGTTGGTTCCAGGTCTTTGCTATTGTAAACAGTGCTGTAATGAACATTCGTGTGCATGTGTCCTTATAGTAGAATGATTTATAATCCTTTGGATATATACCCAGTAATGGGATTGCTGGGTCAAATGGAATTTATATTTCTAGGTCCTTGAGAAATCACCACACTGTCTTCCACAATGGTTGAACTAGTTTACACTCCCACCAACAGTGTAAAAGTGTTCCTATTTCTCCACATCCTCTCCAGCATATGTTGTCTCCCGATTTTTTAATGATCGCCATTCTAACCGGTGTGAGATGGTATCTCAATGTAGTTTTGACTTGCATTTGTCTAATGACCAGTGATGATAAGCATTTTTTCATATGTTTGTTGGCCTCATGTATGTCTTCTTTTGAAACTGTCTGTTCACATCCTTTGCCCACTTTTGAACGGGCTTGTTTTTTTCTTGTAAATCTGTTTTAGTTCTTTGTAGATTCTGGATATTAGCCCTTTGTCAGATGGGTAGACTGCAAAAATTTTTTCCCATTCTGTTCGTTGTCGATTCACTCTAATGATTGTTTCTTTTGCTGTGCAGAAGCGGTGGAGTTTGATTAGGTCCCATTTGTCTATTTTGGCTTTTGTTGCCAACGCTTTTGGTGTTTTGGTCATGTAGTCCTTGCCTACACCTATGTCCAGAATGGTTTTGCCTAGGTATTCTTCTAGGGTTTTTATGGTGTTAGGTCTTATGTTTAAGTCTTTAATCCATCTAGAGTTAATTTCAGTGTAAGGTGTGAGGAAGGGGTCCAGTTTCTGCTTTCTGCACATGGCTAGCCAGTTTTCCCAACACCATTTATTAAACAGGGAATCCTTTCCCCATTGCTTGTTTTTGTCAGGTTTGTCAAAGATCAGATGGTTGTATACGTGTGGTGTTGCCTCCGAGGCCTCTGTTCTGTTCCATTGGTCTATATCTCTGTTTTCGTACCAGTACCACACTGTTTTGATTACTGTAGCCTTGTAGTATAGTTTGAAGTCCAGTAGTGTGATGCCTCCAGCTTTGTTCTTTTTGCTTAGAATTGACTTGGCTATGCGGGCTCTCTTTTGGTTCCATATGAAGTTTAAGTTGTTCTCACTCATAGCTGGGTGTTGAACAATGAGAACACATGGACATAGGGAGGGGAGCATCACACACTGGGGTCTGTTTGGGGAGAAATAGGGGAGGGACAGCAGGGGGTGTGGAGTTGGGGAGAGATAGCATGGGGAGAAATGCCAGATATAGGTAATGGGGAGGAAGGCAGCAAATCACATTGCCTTGTGGGTACCTATGCAACAATCTTGCATGTTCTTCACATGTACCCCAAAACCTAAAATGCAATTTAAAAAAAAAGAATGATACAGTGGACTTTGGGGACTCTAGGAAAGGGGGGGGGCTGAGGGATAACAGGCTACAAATTGGGTACAATGTATGTTTCTAGGGTAATGGGTGCACCAAAATCTCCGAAATCACCACTAAAAAACTGATTTATGTAACCAAATACCACCTGTTACCCTAGAACCTATGAAAATAAAAAATGGGTTTTTAAAATTTTGGTTAAAAAAAGAAAAGAGAGAGATGGGATTTTGCCATGTTGGCCATGCTGGTCTCAAACTCCTGACCTCAGGCAATCTGTCTACCCCGACCTCCCAAAGTGCTGGAATCACAGGCATGAGCCACCATGGCTCGCCACTACATTTCCTTTTTTTTTTTTTTTTCAAAGGCCAGCGGGGAGCGCTCCCTGGGAGGCGAGTGGCTCAGTCGGCTGCCATTACATTTCTAATACCTTTCCTTCAATGTGTTTCTACTTTCCTGCCTTCATGCATTTGTGCATACAATTTATTCCACCTAGAAAGGTTACTCTTCCAATGTAATGAATTCTAATCATATCATTTATGTGATTACCACATCATAACACTAATTAACAGAAGAACACAACACAACAGTTAGAGATTTATTTAGTGGCAAATGATATTAAAAGTTTTCTCTAGGATATAGATTCTTAAAGCAGTAGGCAACACAGCATACTCCCAGTTAATGCTACGGCACCTCCAATTTCTTAAAGTCTTTACCAGAATACAAATACTACACATGTTGCAAGGTTCTCCCATTCTCATTGTGTGGTAGTTGAAGGTCAAAAGTTAATGGCCTTCTATCCCTTCAGACTGTTACTGGAACCCAGGAAATATGCCTACCTGTCAAGAAAGCAAATATGCGGCCGGGCACGGTGGCTCACGCCTGTATTCCCAGCACTTTGGGAGGCCGAGGCGGGCAGATCACGAGGTCCAGAGATTGAGACCATCCTGGCCAACATGGTGAAACCCCGACTCTACTAAAAGTACAAAAAATTAGCTGGGCGTGGTGGTGCGTGCCTGTAGTCCCAGCTACTTGGGAGGCTGAGGCAGGAGAATTGCTTGAAACCGGAAAATGGAAGTCGCAGTGAGCCGGGATCACGCCACTGCACTCCAGCCTGGCGATAGAGCGAGACTCTGTCTCAAAAAAAAAAAAAAAAAGAAAAGAAAAGAAAAGAAAAGAAAAGAAAGCAAATATGCAAACTAACTCCAATGTGAGTGTTTTCTGCAACACTGGTTAGTTGGAGGTGAAGTATTGCCTATATTTAGGTATTTGGACAACAGCAGGAGGACCCACGCATCCTTGAAACTTTTTTAATTTTTTTTTTTGAGATAGAGTCTCGCTGTGTCACCCAGGCTGGTGTGCAATGGTGCAATCTCGGCTCACTGCAACCTCTGCCTCCCAGGTTCAAGTGATTCTCCTGCCTCAGTCTCCCTAGACTAGCTGGGATTACAGGTGCCCACCACCACACCTGGCTAATTTTTGTATTTTTATTAGAGGTGGGGTTTTGCCATGTTGGCCAGGCTGGTTTTGAACTTCTGACCTCAGTCGATTTGCCTGCCGTGGTCTCCCAAAGTGCCCTGAAACTTTCTATCTATAGGCATCTCTTTTCACTGTTTGTTAATCTGGGTGGTGCTAGCTCTGAATTTGTTTGAACCATCTAAGATCTCATATTCAGGTCCCAACAGCATATTTTAAAAATAGTCTTGAATCCACTTGATGTTTCACAGAACTAACTTTCCCAAAGATTCCAAGTCATAAACTGCTCTTTCCCTTATCTGAATTCTAAAGTTGTTCTGCTTGATAATATTTTTATATTTCATATATGAGGAGATTCATAGCCATTTCCTGAATGTTTAAGAGCAATTTATTAATAAATATTTCATGGAGTTACATCAACAAAATAGTGCAGTAGGAGATTCCAGCCCTCATCCCACCATGCTTTGAACTGAATGCTTGTGTCCTACCCACCTCCCCCAAGACCAAATTCATACATTGAAATCCTATCCCCCAAGGTGATAGTATTAGAAAGTGGAGGCTTTAGGAAGAGATTAGGTCACGAGGGAAGAGCCTTAATATTGATATTAGAGCCCTTATAAAAGAGATTCCAGTTGGATAGTTCATCCCAATTATCATGTGATGACACAAGAAGTAGGCAGTCTGCCATCCAGAAGGCAACCTTCCCTAGGACTGGTCCATGCTGATACTCTGATATGAGACTTCTAGTCTTTAAAATTGTGAGAATTAAATTTTTTTGATAAGCCACCCAGCTGCAGAACAGGCATACCTGTTTTATTGCACTTTGCTTTACTGAGCTTGGCAGATACTACCTTTTCCACAAATTGAAGGTTTGTGACTACCCTGCATCAAACAAGTTTATCTGTCATTTTTCCAACAGCACATGCACACTTCATGTGACTATGTCACATTTTGGTAATTCTCACAATATTTCAAACCTTTTCATAATTATTATATTTGTACAGTGATATGTAATTAGTGATCTTGGATGTTAGCATTGCAATTGTTTGGGAGCACCATAAATCATACTCATATACAATGGCAAACTTAATCCATAAATGTTATGTGTGCACTGACTGCTCCAATGACCAGTAGTTCCCCCATTTATCTTTCTGCTCTTCAGTGTCTGTATTCCCAGAGACATAATGATTCTGAAATTAGGGCTGTTAATAACCCAACATGGCTTCAGGTATCCAAGTGAAAGGAAGAGTCACATGTCTCTCATTGTAAATCAAAAGCTAGAAATACTTAAGCTTAGTGAAGAAGCCATGTCAAAAGCCAGGATGAGCCAAAAGCCCATGCCAGACAGCCTCAAGTTGTAAACACGAAGGAAAAGTTCTTGAAGGAAATTCAAAGTGCACTCCAGTGAACACCAATGGTAAGAAAGCAAGACAGCCTTATTGTTGATATGGAGAAAGTTTTGGTGATCTGAATAGAAGATCAAACCAGCCAAAATATTTCCTTAAGCCAAAGTCTAATCCAAAGCAAGGTCCTAACTTTTCAATTCTCTAAAGACTGTAGAAACTGTAGAAGAACGATTGTAAGCTAGCAGAGGTTGGTTTGTGAGGTTTAAGGAAAGAAGTTACTTCCATAACAAAATTGCAATGTGAAACAGCAACTGGATGGAGAAATTGCAGCAAGTTATCCAGAAGATCTAGCTAAGAACATTTACCAAGGTGGCTACACTAAACAATATATATTTAATATTAACAAAACAGCCTTATCCTAGAAGAAGATAGTATCTAAGACTGTGATAGCTAGACAGGAGAAGTTAATGCCTGATTTCAAAGACTTAATTAAAGGAAAATCTGACTCTCTTGTTAAAGGCTACTGCAATTAGTGACTTTAAGTTGAAGCCAATGCTTATTCATCATTCTGAAAGTCCTAGGACCCCTAAGAATTATGCCAAATCTACTCTGCAAGTTCTATATAGAGAAAAACAACAAAGCCTGGATTTCAGCACATCTGTTTATGTTATAGTTCACTGACTATTTTAGAACCACTGTTGAGACCTATGGCTTAGAAAAAGAAAAATGATTATTTTCAAAATATTACTGTACATTGACAATATACCTGATCACCAAAAAGCTCTGATGGAGTTGTCCAAGAAGATTAATATTGTTTTTATACCTGCTCACACAGAATCCATTCTGATGCCCACGGATCAAGGAGCAATTTTGACTTTCAAATATTATTATTTTAAAAATACATTTGTAAGTCTATGGCTGCCATAGATAGTGATTCCTCTGATGAATCTGGGCAAAGTAAACTGAAAACTTGGAAAGAATTCACCATTCTAGCTGTCATTAAGCTGGTGATATATGGAAGGATGTCTAAATATCAACATTGGCAGAAGTTTGGAAGAAGTTTATTTCCACTCTCATGGATGACTTTGAAGGGTTTAGAACTTCGACAGATGAAGTAAATGCAGATATGGCAGAAATAACAGGGGAACTAGAATTTAAAATGAAGCTTCAAGATATGACTGAATTGCTGCAATCTCACAATAAAACTTCAAAGGATATGAAGTTGCAATTATGGTTTATGGCCATACCACCCTGAAAGTGGCCCATCTTGTTTGAAGTTGCATTTATGGATGAACAAAGAAAGTGCTTCTTGAAATGGAATCTACTTTTGATGAAGATGCTGTAAACACTGTTTAAATGACAACAAAAAATGTAAAATATCATATATATATTTAGTTGATAAAAGCAGCAGCAGAATTTGAGAGAATTAACTCCAATTTTGGAAGAAGTTCTACTGTGGGTAAATTGCTATCAAACAGCATTGTATGCTGCAGAGAAACCTTTTGTGGAAATAAGTTAATTAATGTGGCAAACTTTATTGTTGTCTTATTTTAAGAAATTTCCAATGTCACCCCAACCTCTAGCAATCACCACCCTGATGAGTCAGCAGCCATCAACACAGAGGCAACACCCTCTACCAGCAAAAAGATTATGACTCACTGAAGGCACAGATGATTGTTAGCAATGTTTAGCAAAAAAAATTTTTTGTTTGTTTTTTTTAAATTTTATATTTTATATTTTTTATTTTTGAAACAGGGTCTCTGTCACCCAAGCTGGAATGCAGTGGCATAATCATGGCTCACTATAGCCTCAACCTCCCAGACTCAGGGCATCCTCCCACCTCAGCCTCCCTAACAGCCAGGACTAAAGGCATGTGCCACCACACCTGGCTAAGTTTTTGTAATTTTCTTTTTTCCTTTTGTAGAGATAGTGTTTTGCTGTGTTTCTCAGCCTGAAATTGAACTTCTGGGCTCAAGCAATCTTCCCACCTCAGGCTTCCAAAATGCTGGGATTACAAGTATGAGCCACAATACTTTATTGTTCCCAGTCAGTAAAGTATATTTTAATGATGGTAAGTATATTTTTATTTAGATATAATGCTATTTTGCACTTAATTTACTGCAGTATAGCGTAAATATAACTTTTGTATGCACTGGAAAACCAAAACGACTGTGTGACTCACTTTCTTGCAATATTCACTTTAATGCAGTGGTCTGGAATATAACCTGCAATATCTCTGAGGTATGTCTGTATTTTGTTATAGCAGCCCAAATAAACAGATACTCTACATAAACAATAACAACATTTGTGGATAAAAATAGCTTTGGGAGAGTCATAAAGTAAAATTAAGAAGCTACAGCAACCCAGTCAAGCACTAAAACTGAGATGATCACATATAAAAGTATAGAAAGTATCTTACCTGTGTCATCTTGCCCCTAGCTGGCACAACTCAGTACCAAAAGGAATTCCCTGGGATATGAATTTTCCTTACAGGGAAAAATAAAAATAGAAAAATCCCATCAGTTCTCACTGCTAAAGACTCCCACAGTCTTTACCGACACAGACTCTAGCGGATAGAATCATGTTTCTATACCACCCTGGATCCAAAGCAGCTATGCATGCTCCTGTCCCCTGGACCTGGTACTACCACCAAACAGCCCCTGGATCCAGTGCACACTAGACCCCAGCACTGGTGGAACACCCATGACCCAGCCCCACTGCATATATACCAGATCCAATGATACCACACCCTGACTAGACCCAGCATTGCCACATCCTTCCCAAAGTGATCTACATATTCCATGAAATTACTATAAAAAATCCCAATGGCATACAACAGATAAACAAAAAATAAAAAGCAAGAAATTAAAGCATATCACCAGAGAAAATTACCTTCATTAGAAGGAAGATAGAAATAAATGAAAGAAGGAAGAGAAGACCACAAAAAATCCAGCAAACAAACAAATAAATGGCAGAAGTTAAGACCTTACTTATCAATAAGAACATCATTGAATGGAAATGGAATAAACTTCCCAATCCAAAGAAATAGAGTAGATAAATGGATTATTTTTTTGAAAGAAAGAAAGAAAAAGAGAGAAAAGAAGAAAGAAAGAGTGAAAGAAAGAAAAAAAAGAATGTAAGAGAGAAAGAAAGAGGAAGAGAAAGAAGGAGAGAGAACGGGATTCTTGTTCTATTGCCCAGGCTAGAATGCAGTCTAAAAATGGGTATTAAAAACCTCTTTTATGCCAATAATTGT
>CAUYLG010028733.1:0-17067 GCA_963573385.1 Cacajao melanocephalus
GCTCCTCCGCCGGGAATCTCCTAGTCTGTGGGCAACAAAAATTCGTCTGAAAGTGCGGCGTCCACTCGCTCTCTGCGCTTTCACTGGGAGCTACAATCCTGAGCTGTTGTTAATCGGCCATCTTGGATCTCTCTCTCGGTAATAGTATTTTTATTTGTATGGGCATTTTTCTTGCTGAGCCTATTTCTCTTTGCATATCTTTACTCATCTTTCCATTTTTAAACTTTGTGTTTTCTTTTTTTTTTCTTTTGTTTAACTTTTAAGTTCAGGAGTACAAGTGCAGTTTGTTTTATGTAAATTTGTGTCATGGGGGTTTGTTGTACAGATTATTTTATCACCCAGGTATTAAGCATAGTACCCATCAGTTATTTTTCCTGAGCCTCTCCCTCCTCCCTGGCTCCACTTTCCAATAGGCCCAGTGTGGTTGTTCCCCTCTATGGCTTCTGCACAGCAAAATAAAATATCAACAAAGTAAACAGACAATCTACAGAATGGGAGAAAATTTTTGCAAAATATGCATCTGACAAAGGTCTGATATCCAACATTTATAAGGAAGTTAATAAATTTACAAGAAAAAAAAACCCATAAAAATGTGCGCAAAGGACATGAACAGACTCTCCTCAGTATTATACGTACAACCAACAATCACGTAAAAAAATCTCAACATCACTGATCGTTAGAGAAATTCAAATCAAAACCACAATTAGATACCATTTAACACCAGTCAGAATGGTTATTAAAACTTTGTGTTTTTTTAATAGTATTATTTGCTTACTAAAAATAATGTAATATATGTACATGGTAGAAAAATCTAAAAGGTATAAAGAAGATACAGAAGAACTAAATTTTCTTCCCACTTAGTTTCCCTCTCTGGGGCAACTACTGTTGTCAGTTACTTTTCTAGATATTCCCGATATTATCCATATTCTATGTATATGTAAGTGTATTAGTCTGTTCTTACACTACTAATAAACACATACCCAAGACTGGGGAATTTATAAATGGAAGAAGTTTAATCGACTCACAGTTCACCATGGTTGGGGAGGCCTCAGGAAACTGAAAATCATGGCAGAAGAGGAAGCAAACATGTCTTTCTTCAGATGATGTTAGGAATGAGACGTGATGCTCCAAAGGGGAAAAGTACCTTATAAAACCATTAGATCTTGTAGAACTCACTCAATATCATGAGAACAGCATGGAAGTAACTTCTCCCATTATTCAGTTACCTCCCACCTGGTTCCTCACATGACATGTGGGCATTATGGGAACTACAAGATAAGATTTGGGTGGGAACACAGCCAAAACATGTAAATAAGCATATTATTTATTTATTATTTTTTTAAAAGACAAATGATATAACATTATGCATAGTGCCTACAATGTTTAGGTAATTTCACAATATACATGGGATTTTGTTCCATTTCACTACATTCATTTTATTCGTTCAGTACCTTAAGTGTATTCATTCATTTAGCACATTCGTTTGGTATTACAGTATACTATATGGATGCAATACAATTATTATAGCTATTCTTTTTTCATTTATACTTTTTTGGTTCATTTTTTGCCACTGAAAACACTGTTGCAATTACATTGCCATTTCACTCATAGGCAGGTACATTTATAGGATAAATTGCTAGAAGTAGAATCACTATGCCAAAGGGTTTAAGCAATTATAAAGTTAAAGATATTTTGGTACTGTTCTCCAAGAAGATAGAACAATTTATACTCCACCAGCCTCTTTCAGCTTTCAGAAAGAGCTTATTTTACCACACCTCCTAACACAGTGCATTGCCACAATTTTTGAATGTGGGCAATTTAATAGATAAAAAATGGCATCTTGTACTTTTAATTTGCAATTATTTTATTATGAAAAAGGCTGAACATTATACAAATGTATGATAGCTTAACTAGGGATATCTTCTTTACTCTATGTCTTCCTGTTTGTTATTATATTAATTATGTCATTTAATGAATAGAAATTCCTAATTTCAATATAGGTCAACTTACCCAATTTCCTTTATCGTTGTATGCTTTCATTTTTATATAAACATCTGTATTTAAATATAGAAAAGTATTTTGGATGTTGATATGGTTTGCCTGTGTCACCACCCAAATTTCATCTTGAATTGTAATTCTCACAATTCCCATGTGTTATAGGAGGAATCTGGTGGGAAGTGATTGAATTATAGGGATGAGTCTTTCCTGCACTGTTCTTGTAATAGTGAATGAATCTCATGAGATCTAATAGTTTTAAAAATAGGAGTTTCCCTGTACAAGCTCTCTTCTTTTGTCTGCCGCCATGTGAGACGTGCCTTTCACCTTCCACCATGATTGTGAGCCCTCCCCAGCCATGTGAAGCTGTAAGTCTAATAAACAATTTCTTTTATCAATTGCCCAGTCTCAGGTATCTCTTTATAAGCAGCACAAAAACAGACTAATACAGATGTAGGTTATGAAAAAGGGACACAACTGATTTTTAAAGATAGATGTCCAGTTTTCCCAATATAACTTATTGAACCGTTCATTTTTCCCCCTTATTCAAATTTCCACCTTTGTTATACACTAAATTCCTTTATGTGTCTTGTCTATTTTCAGAATTTATAGTCTTTAACTTTGAAATATCTTGATTTTTATTTTAATTATTATAACTTTGTATGAGGTAACAATAAATGGTAAATCTGGATCTCTCTCATTATTGTGCTTTCTATAAATTTTCCTTGCTATTCTTATTATTTTTTTCACATAAATTTAAGAACCAGATTTTCTTGCATAAAATTTTTATTGGTATTTTTATTTGAAATTTTAAGTATAAAAGTAAAAATTGAAATTTTTTGATGTTACTTCTTCTTTTCCTGTGGGGTATCAGTATTCCCTTATTATATTTCTCTTGGTAGCATTTGCAAGTTACCTTTATATAAATTTAAATGTTTATCAAGAAGTTTATTCTTTTCAAGTTCCAAGATACATATACAGGATGTGGAGGTTTGTTATGTAGGTAAACATGTGCCATGGAATACTATGCAGCCATAAAAAAGAATGAGATCATGTTCTTTAGAGGGACATGGATGGAGCTGGAAGTCATTATCCTCAGCAAATTAACACAGGATCAGAAAACCAAATACCATATGTTCTCACTTATGAGAGCTGAGCAATGAGAACACATGCAACATGGGGGAAAACAACACACACTGGGGCCTGTGGGGAGTGAGGTGCAGAGAGGGAGAGCATCAGGAAAAATAGCTACTGCATGTTGGACTTTTAAAAGTTTATTCCTAAGGTATTTTTTGCTACTGTAAATGATATATTTTCTGCCATTATATTTTTTAGTTGATTACTATTTACATATGGACATATATTTATATGCTATTGATTTCTATATACTGATTTTAAACTTGGCCATCTTTCTAAATTCCTTTATTATTTAAAATAATTTTTGATTATTTCCTTTGGTTTATCATCATAAATATATTTTTTCTTCTTTTCAATTCATAATCAGATTTACATCTAAAACAATATAAATCACAGTTTTGATGAAAGACATATTTTAGGAAAGAGTGATATGTTTTTCTGATTTTTTAAAAATTGTACTTTAGTTTCTGGGGTACATGTGCAGATCATGCAGGGTTGTTGTATAGGTACATACATGGCAAGGTGGTTTGCTGCCTTCATCCCCCCCATCATCTATATCTGGCATTTCTCCCCATGTTATCCCTCCCAACTCCTTTCTGTCCCTCCCCGAGTCCCCCTGCCAACTGACCCCAGTCTGTGATGCTCTAAACTTTAATTTAGGTTTGAGGTACATGTGCGTGTTTGTTACACAGGTAAACTCAGGTCACAGGGGTTCGTTGTACAGATTATTTCGGCACCCAGGTACTAAGCCTAGTACTTAATCATTATCTTCTCTGACTCTCTCCCTCCCTTGCCCTCTACCCTCAAGTAGGCCTCAATGATATATTTTTTGAATATTTAACCGTCAAGACTCCTCAGGCCACTAGCTATTTTTCTCAAAGCTCTATAACTCTTGTTTGGTATAGCTTTAAAATTTTTCTCGTTTCTTTTTTTAATTTTTGTAAAGTCTGTGCTCATCATAATTATCTCCATCTTTGCTTTTTTTACTACTTTCATGTGACATCTATTTTTCTTCCTATTTATAACATATTCATAAGTTTTATAATGGTATTATTTAGGCCCTTTATTGGGTTCTTAGGGTCTTCAATCTTTCTTTTCACCCCATTGTCTTTTATTACTTTTTAATTGAATTTATTTTAAGTTGTCCTACAGCATAAATCATTAGCAACTACCTCCTTTCCCTTGAATTATAGGATAAACTCTTTGTCTTCTTCCTTCACTTTGCTCCCTCTCTATCTTCCATCTCCCTTCCTTTCTTCTTCTTCTTCTTCTTTTTTTTTTTTTTTTCCCCACAGGTTATGAAGACCAAGATCATGCAGGGTTAATAGCATGAGCTCTGGAGCCAGACACCAGTGATTTGTGTCCTGGCTCTGCCATCATTTGTATGATTTTAGGCAAGTTACTAAACCTCCGTATCTGCACATACAATAACAGTACTGATAGGGTTTTTTTTAAATTTGTTTTTAATTGAATTTTAAGTTCTGGGGTACATGAGCAGTACATGCAGTTTTGTTACATAGGTATACACATGCCATGGTGATTGGCTGCATCTGTCACCCCATCATCTACATTAGGTATTTCTCTTAATGCTATCCCTCCCCTAGCCTGCTACACCCCAACAGTCTCCTGTGTGTCATGTTCCCCTTCCTGTGTCCATGTGTTCTCATTGTTCAGCTCCCACTTATGAGTGAGAACATGCAGTGTTTGGTTTTCTGTTCTTGTGTTAGTTTGCTGAGAATGACGGTTTCCAGCTTCATCCATGTCCCTGCAAAGGACATGAACTTATCCTTTTTTATGGCTGCATGGTATTCCATGGTGTATATGTGCCACATTTTCTTTATCCAGTCTTATAGGGTTTCTTAAAAGAACTAAAAGATATAGAGATAAAACACTTAGAACACTGCCTAAAACATAGCAGGTGCTTAATAGATAAGATTACAATAATACGCTTCTTTCTGGTTTTGGTTGTGGTATTCTTACAGAGTTACTTAATTTCTTCATATTGCTCATGACTGAGCAGCTCAAGTGGACATTCTGTTTGCTCTGATGTAACACGTGACTGGCTTACCTTTGACCTTTTTGCCTAGAATCGTTTTGTTTTTCCACCCAAGTTACAGTGGGAGTGGAGGTCTGGCTGTTTTGTGTTCTGATCATGTTCTGTGCCTGAGCAATAGCTGGCAAGGGAGTTGGAAGAGATCTCAGTAGAGGCTACAGGCAAGTGTGTAATTTTTCTTAGAAGACTCAAATTCTGTTAGCTTTTGAGATTTTGTTAAATGTTCTATACCAAGTTGCATCTAATTGGAGTAATTTATCTAATTCAGGATGTGGCTAGAGAACCTTTATTTCCACCAGAGAATATCAGCATAACTACTCACTTTCCCCACTTTAGACTCTTTCAATCACAAGTTGCAACTACTCTTTGAAAAAGGTAAGCCTACTAGCTCAGTGTGCTCTTCTCTGGATTTAACGGTATCAGTGAGAAGTCTCAAGACTTTGCCAATCATCAGTACAGTTTCAGGAGGGGAATGGGAGTCAGGTAGCATCTGAAACTCTGTAAGCCTCTCAGCCACAATTTCCTTCTTTTAGTCACAGGTTTTTAAGTGTATGACATCAAGTTGTACTTCACTACTTCTTTTATCACTGTAGGCAAAATTTTCTAATGGTTTTGGTTGCTAATTTTCCCTAAGTTTTATTCATTTTGTGAGTTACTGAAGGAGAAAATAACCTGTTCTCACAATCTGCAAAACAGTTCTTTAACAGTATGCACATTGCGTTTCATGAAGAACTTTCCCTAAAGACATTATTTTGATCTTTCCATTATTTTTATAACCATCCTTTCCTTACACCTGTGTTATTCACTTTTTTATCAACATGTGCTGGGTAACATATGCATCTGCCAAATTCCATCTTGTTTCTGAGAATCCAATTGTTTAACTTCAGGCCACCTAAAATTCACAGATGAGGAAAGGGTAGCTAATATAAGGAACGGCTGAGTGACTATTGAGATTAATAGCAATAGGTCCAGATGCTAGGTGCAGTCCAACAATATTATATTCAATAGAGATAAAACAAATGTATATATCTATAATTAAAAAGGGAATTATTCTAAAATAAAATGTAATAGATCTGATAGTCAATAGTTCACACAAAATAGTCAACTGTCTGTAATCTTGACATCAACCAACAAAAAGATTCTTAAAAAGCAAAGCTAACATAATTTCATATTACATTAACAGAAGTAGAGTAGGAGCTCACGTGCACAAAATTACTCACTATGATCTGTGCTTACAAGCACACAAAGGGATCTGTATATCCAACTCTATGTATTGTTACTTAGGTGGGATACTGCCAAAATTTACAGAAATTTGTAGAGAAAATTTATTTACAGCAAAATAAAGGGATTAAAAATGATGATGAATCAAGAATGGTTAATGAACCAGGGGTCTTAGTCTAAAAGAGAGAGTCCTGAAAGGAGACTTGACAGTGGCTTACAAATGTCTGAAGGGCTGTCTTGTGAAGAGTAGTGTACTGCGGCCATAGAGAGCAGAAACAAGATAAATGGGCAGTTTTAGAGGAATTCTAACTTTCAGCTCAATTATAGAAAAAAAAAACAATGATTGGAGCAGTCTCCCAAGTGTACAGCTACCACTAGCATTAGAAGACTTTCTCTCTAGAGTATTAAAGCAGAAATTGAAGCTTTGGTCAAGGTTTCCTTGTAGAAGCCTGGGCATATATTTACAGTATTGTCACATTTTGCACACTATACTGTGACACTATTTCCACCGAGGGCATATCATGTTTCTACATCCAATTTTTAGTCTTGTCCTCAGAAGGTGTTCAATTAAGGTTTTGTTAAATATTAGGTTGGTGCAAAAGAAATTGTGCTTTTTGCTATTAAATGTAATGAGTGAAATGTGTAAGTGAATTTGTGTATTGCAACAGATCAGAATATTTGACATATTAGAATTCTTGCACATTAAAATTATTATGATTTAAAAAACTGCTATCACATGCAGTTGATTCAAATAAATGGTATTATGAATAATACAATTTTCATTTTGACTCTACCACTACTGGAATCTCAACGACTATTTTTAGGTCCCTGGGAAGCAACTATTGAACTGCTGCTTCATGTGACTAACGGCTTGTACTCAACAAATCATGTGTATATACCTTCATTCACCACAATAAGGCACTGACTCTTCCAGAAATATGCCTAGTTTGTTTCCTGTCTTATTTTTTCTTCCTTTTTCTTAACTACTCTTTTTTTTAGCCTTGACTAATAATTCTCCATGTTGCCTAATATCAACCTTTATTTTGCAGTTTTCCAATTTTCAGTGAACTCAGTGGGATCTCCTAACTAGAACACCCATAGAATTGTCCATGTTTAAAAATGCTTGTTGCCTTTTTTATGGATATTAAAATATATTTCATTTTATCTTTTCTATTAAGTTTTCTGTATGGGATAAAGTACTCAAAGTATCTATCTACAATTGAGTTATGTTCAGAGACAAAGTCTATGTAGTACAGGCTTTTGACTGACAGCTTAATGGCATTAGAAGTCGTGAATAAAAAGTACTACAAGTTTTAATGTTATTGGATCTCAGTGCTCCGTTGAAGGACAAAAGTTTAATGGACATTGGTCCATGAGTTGAGGAACCAAAACGTATTTAGTTAGGGATCATGATGAATTTAGCATGAAGTCAGTGTCAGTCAGCAGAGGAGGACTGCATTATATCATTCTAGGTGAATGCCAGTGTTCTAAGAAGATCCTTGGGGAAAAGAACTGAAACTTCTTTATTTATTCTCATTCCTTTAATTTAGCATTTATAACTGCCTGACCTAATACGTTTTGGAAATAAAATATTTATTGAGTGAATAGATGATTATTTTCTGAACATATTTCCTTTTATAAAAGTAAACAAAAAGAAGAGCACTTAAAATTTAATTAGGCACTGATACATACCCAATATTTCTAATGTTTATTTAACAGTTAAGCAAGGATTTCAACTTAGGTCCCAGCTCCAAATCCTAAACTCTTTTCACCAAAATGCTTTGCTGATGTCCATAAATTTAAAAGATTTATAGTTATATTTACCACAGCAACATTTTTTTAAAGCCTAAAAACAATTCCATGTAAATTACAACTCAAGGTAAATATTTACCTTCACAGGGTTTGTTGTGTGAATGACAAAACTTTAAATGTTGAAGAAACAAAAGTACATCTAGTACAGTGCAATTATTTAAATCTGAAAATTTTACTGTAAAAATAATTTTGGCTTCAAAGATTTGTTCAAGGAGCCATTGATCATATATTCTGTTAAAAAATTATAGATTAGCTTTAAACAGTAAATAAGAAGGAAACTGTGAAAAGAAACAGTAGCCGTGTTATCCCCAAAGGGCACATAACAGGAGTGGCATCATTCATTCATTTCCAAAAAAGATTTAGCAAATGTAAGCAAGTGATTAACTCTCTCATAATGTTGCATTATACAGAACAGTGGGAATTACAGTGGCGATATTTATAGTTTATTCTTTTATGATAAATAATTTGCTACACAATCTCAGGTGAGAGCTTGTTTACAGACATCATTATGAATACTGATCAAATGTTAGCTTAAAGAAAGAGCCTCCCAATTCACAAGCATATGTCTTATATTCAGAAATAATCAGAAATTAACAATATGCATGTATAAGAAATTCTACAGAGAAGTACCTGGGAACAAGGTGAATTTATCAAATGTGGTGTCCTTCATTTAATAAAAATAATAATGACAGATTTGTTCTTTGTGGACAGAAGAGTGGTAATTTAGCTACAATTTATTTCCAAGAAGACTGTTTCCCTGGCTTAACACAAATAGTTCAGCATTTTCTTTCTTATTCTATATATTATATTCCAATAGAAGGTTGCACTATATATGTACTCAAGCAAATCTCCTTTTGTACCCAAGAGAACAATTGTGGTAATTCAAAGGGATTGGAAAAAATACCACTAAAAGGAAAATGTAGTGTTTTGACACCTCATGCCAAATAGTTAAATTTGTTATTTGTGCTTATTGAATAAACCACTGTTTACCATGGCCCTTCACCCAAAAGAGGTTCACCTACCACCAGAAACCTGAGCACAGGACATGAGCCTGAATAAAAAGTAAACTGTTTCCCACATTCAGAAACATTTTTGCACATGCATTAGAAAATGAATAAACATAATAATTTACTCCATGGCAAGAAATAAGGGAAATGCATGATGTCCCTTGATACGGTAAATGGTTGGGTGCCAGTAATCAAACCAGTTGTACAAACTTTGTTTTTCATTTCTACCAGTGTTCTGGTAAAATGCTTGGTCATGATAGCTGAATTTCAGACAACTAAAAATTTCTCTAACCTAAACAACCCCAAGTTATTATGGTTACATGATAGAAAATCCAACTTCTTAAAGAAAAAAAACCCTACACTATTGACAGACTCATCCATGGACAGAGTGGGGAAGAAAGAAGAATTTCAGTGCAGGCAGTCTCTGTACTGTTAAGAACAGTGCATTTAATTTTCAATTAAAATCTTAATTCATTCAGTGTTCATTGAGCACTTACATGCTTAATACAGACAGCTATAGGCCTATCAATTAGTCAAGTGACTATTTTCTGGAAATTTTCAGATGACTCCCTCACATCAAGATTGGATAGTTCACTTTGGACGTGTTGGCATCAGAAAGAGAAAAAAACGGGCAGATGGAGAAGCAAGAACAGATCTGATAAAGGAAATGAATATGAGAAATAGAAAAGCTGGTAAAATTCACTTAAGTTAGATATTTGATAAATTCTTCATTTATACTATCAGATGCAAGTGAAGTTGATATTTAGACAAGCTGGACACAAAATATGTCATGTAAGCTATAAAATAAAATTTAAAAAAAATTTAGAAGTTGTTTTTGATTAAGTAGACTGGTAAGCAATGTGTCAGATGCCTCCAATTTCTTATAGAGACAATTTCTGTAAGGAGTGAAAAAAGGTAAGGTGCCAAAACAGGGGCTTCACTCATAAGAATTTGTCTCAGTTGAAAATTGTGCACTTCCATCTCAGTCATTCCTTTTCCCCTTGCCACACTGCTTTGATGGTTATGCTCTACCTTGGGCTCCCTACTCATCTCTGCCCCAGTTCCTCCCATTTACTACCCAGAGTTGGGTCACAGACTGGAGCTTGTACTTTCCCTTCAAGTGTCACTTAATGCTTCAAATTTAGCATTGGCTAGGGTAGATGTCATTACATTAATGACTTAGGTGTTACAATTAGCAGTTTGTTTATCCCCTTCGTTTGGGTTGTTGATATCTGTTCTTTTCAATTTGGGTTGCTGATATCTGTTTTTGGTCTGATAATAAAACAATGAACAAAAAAGGAAGAAATAAAGCACTTCAGAAATTCTTAGAAATGAAAGATTGCTTCTGATTGGATCCATTGGTGATAGCTTTGTGTAACACTGAACTGGCTCTTGGGGGATGGATATGATGTCAGCAGATAGTGGTCACAATAGTAAGAGAAGACATTCAAAGGTGGGAATGGAATGAACAAAGGCTTAGAGACAGGAAAGTATGGCCTATGTTTAAGATATGGTACACAGGTCAGCTCATTTGCATCAGGAGATATGTGAACAGAACAATAAAGAAGAGAAGGCTGAAATTAAACTTTGTGGCTAGAGGAGAAAGAAAACATAGAGTGCATAAAATGCTACTTACTGGCAATGAAAAACCCACTGGAGACTATTTTTTGCCAGGGGAGAATCATGAACAGTTCTGGATTTTTAGAAGATTGGTATAGAAGATATGCGTTGGTATGGAAAGGACAGATTAGCAATGGAGTCTATTACAGTAGCTCAGATATCAAGAAGACAGGAACACCATAATAATGGCATTGGAGGTTTTAAAGAGAGAATTAATTGTGTTGTAAGTAGCTTTCAAAAGGTATGATGCCTGATTTAATAAGGCATCAAAGAAGAGAGGACCAAAAGGGAAAAAAGAACATCCAGGGCCTTTTACTGTGGGTGACTAAGACAATCATTTGTATAAATGGAGAGGTCAAAAGCTGGAGTAGGTCACATAGGTAAGTCGCAAATGGTGGACACTGGAGCTAAGGAGACATCATAAGGTTAGGTTTCTATATGCTTCGAGATACTTCTGCACATGGGGTATACTGACACAGAGGCCCAAAGTAGGAAAACCAAAGAAAAAAACCTAAACATGTATGTACATTTTCATAAAGCATAGAGTTATATGACACATCATAACTCAGACCTGTTAGAAACAAATTTATATAGTGTTAAAGAAAAAAATATATCTGTGCATAACATATAAGTGCACATACACACAACAGCAATATATTTTTATATATGTATGTATACATGCATACATAAGCCAAATAAATACTTCTATTTGAAATTGCTAAATATTAAAAACTTTTAATAAACAGTCAATTCATTAATTCAACAAATATTCTAGTGCTTTAAAGGGACCTCCCCAAAATTTTTGCAATCTATCCCTCTGACAAAGGTCTAATATCCAGAATCTACAAAGAACTCAAACAAATTTACAAGAAAAAAGCAATCCCATTAAAAAGTGGGCAAAGGACATGAACAGACCCTTCTCAAAAGACATACATGTGGCCAAGAAGCATATGAAAAAAAGCTCAGCATCACTGAACATTAGAGAAATGCAAATTAAAACCACAATGAGATACCATCTTACACCAGTCAGAATGGCTATTATTAAAAAGTCAAAAAAAAAAGAACAGATGCTGGAGAGGTTATGGAGAAAACTGAATGCTTTTACACTGTTGGTGGGAGTGTAAATTAGTTCAATCATTGTGGAATATAGTGTGGAAATGGAATGCTTTTACACTGCAGGTGAGAGCATAAATTAGTTTAACCATTGTGGAAGACAGTCCTCAACGACCTAAAGGCAGAAGTAACATTTGACTCAGCAACCCCATTATGGGGTATATACCCAAAGAAGTATAAATAATTCTATTATAAAGATACATGCAGGTATACGTTCATTTCAGCACTACTCACAATAGCAAAGACATGGAATGAACCTAAATGCCCATCAATGATGGACTGGATAAAGAAAATGTGATATATATATATATACCATGGAATACTATACAGCCATAACAAAAGAATGAGATCATGTCCTTTGCAGGGACATGGATGGAACTGGAAGCCATTATCCTCAGCAAACTAATGCAGGAACAGAAAACCAAATACAGCATGTTCTCATTTATAAATGGGAGCTGAACAACGAGAATACACGGACAATAGGGGAAAACAATACACACCGGGGCCTGTTGGAGGTGGAGTAGAGGGAAGGAAGAGCATCAGACATCAGAAAGAAAAGCTATTGGATGCCGGGCTTAATACCTAGGTGATGGGATGATCTGTATAGCAAACCATATGGCGCACGTTTATCTATGTAACAAACCTTCACATGCTGCACATGTTCCCCTGAACTTAAAGTAAGAGTTGAAGAAAAAAAAAGAACCTCTCATAATATTTTATATTAAATATTATACTAAGTACAATCTAATCCTTTAGTACCTTAGTATTAATCAGTTCTTTGCTGCTTTTCTTTATTTACCTTTCTGCCAAGTATGATAAGAATAAAAATATTATAAGTGTTTATTAAGAATTTACAATTCTTACCCTGAAAATAATTCTATGAATTACGTATTTAGATTATAACCATTTTGCTGATGAGGGAAACGAGTCATAAAGAGGTTCATATATTTGTTCTAGGCTCACAGCTGCTTAAAGATATTAGGAACTTCTTCATTACATATGTGCATTCTTTAATGACTGAATTATGAGCATTATAAATGTTCATTGGTATAGTGACTTGTACAGTTTGTGCATTTCATAGTTACCATTTTTCCTGTATAAAACATAAATTTGCAACCTTTACTACATTCTCATTTTACACTGATTCAGAGCTCTGTAATGGCAAAAAGCATATATTTATGGAGAAATTCAAAACAGAGTTTAAAAACATTTAAAAAAATAATGGAGGAGAATTGGTAAAATTTGTCACTGTGTAAGCTTAATCATTTTTTCAGTTTTTACTAATGAGTAAGGTGGCTAAAATAAAGCCACAAGCAAGACAATCTTTGGATATAAATTAATAAAACCATGGCTTTAACATTTTTGGTTTTAGAACTTAGCCTTAAACCAGCTATATGATCCTTAAGCAATAAGAGCATCTTAAAAGAAGCCATCTAATTTCTTCTGTATCCTTAGGCTTCTTTGGCTCAGGTCATAGAAACAAACAGTTCTGAACTTGTTTAATTATATATTAATAAATTCTTGGAAGTTATGATTTAATGTGTTCTGGGAAAGTCACTAGCAAGGCTTTTATAGTAAATCTATTTCCTAGAAACCATACTCACTTTAGATTTTCTTCCTTTACTTGATATTTTGGTTGCCTAGCAATCCTAAATGGATTTGCCTAATACTTTCTTTCTATATATAATTACCTATTCTTTTCCTCAATTGACTGCCCACAGGCAGACACCCCAGGTGCTTGCAATGGCCAAATCTATAACTGTGACATTAGAAAAGTTTTTCCCTATTTTAAGAAAAGGCATTCTAAGTTAGAATGAATATTGCCCAAATATCCATTACTGAAACATATGGCTATAAATGACCAATTAGATGACTGATTCTATCTGAGTATTGAGAAGATTAGCTCTGCTATAAAGACAAAATCACGTACATAAAAAGTTATTTCAAATTAGTAATTTTTACAATAGATGGAATCAATACAGAGTATGAAATTGAAAAACTATAAATTTAGTTTGTCACAAATCACTGCTTCAAAGAATCTCTTAATATTTTCTCTATAACACAGAAAGGAATAAATCTGTTTACCGTCTGTTCTGTGCAAAAACAAACACAATCCCCAAACTGAAAACAGTCTGGGCATTAATCATCTATAAAATCTATGGAATGGATTTATTAAATGCATTAACTCTTTAAAAGAGCTGAAGTAGCCATATTCATTTTTTATATTAAAGATGAATAAAAAGTAAAAAGTCAATTAAAAATATTTTCCTAAACCCAGTTATTTCACAAAATATAGTGAAAAATCAGTATATTAAGTTGGCAGGGTTTTTAAGACAGATCTTCTCCAGTTCATTTCCTTTTCAGATGCATCTGAAGTTCCTTACACGTCCAAAAGTGAATTTCTAATCATCTCTCCAAAGTGAGTCCTTTATAATCTTTCCCACCTCACAAATGGCACCCCAGCTAAAACACAGAACCTCATCTTTGAAATACAACTGTCTATTTTACCAATAAATGACAACAACATAGCTCAAATCCATTCACTTTTTTCTCCTTCCTCCAAGTAACCCCTAACTGATCTCTGTTCTCACTTGTGTCCTCTTCAATTCATTTGCTTCATAGCAGCCAGAATGATCTTCTAAAAATTACATATTTTATCATGTGTCACTCACGCTTAAACTTTTGCAATAATTTCCCACTGCATTTAAATTTAATCACAAATTCTTAAATATGGCCTACAAATCTAAGCATGATCTGGCCTTTGCTCATCTCGGCCATATCATTTCATATAATTAATTGTTCTATTACTAGACTCCTAGAAAGCATCAAGATCTTTTTCTACACTGCAGCCATCATACTCACATGCCTTGACTTCTGTCTGGGATGCTCTCCCTAGCTCTGTATCTGGCTAAATGTTTATTTTAATTTATATTTCAAGGCTTAGCTTAAGTGGTACTTGTTTACAGAAGTCTACTTTGATCCACTGTTTAATTGGCAACCCCTTAACAATCTTTTACATTTATTCATAGTACATTTCCCAATTTATATTATAGGTGTTTTCCCCACCAGACTATAATCTCCTTGAGAGCAAGAACTATATGAATTTTCTTTGTGAATCTCTATTGTCTGGTTCTGTGCCAGGTGCATAGTAAAGAGCATGTATTTGTTGAATCATTGAAGAACTATATTAATGTATATCCAGATAACTCTGCATTAGATATACATAATTGAAACCAGTTAGCTCAGTTGTCTAGATTGTTGACGCTTACTACATCGTACCCATGTACTCAAGGAAGGGCAGATAAACTATGCACATGTTAAGTTTTTTTTGGTCTGTTTTGTTTTTACTTTAAGTTCTGGGATACATATACAGAATGTTCAGGTTTGTTACAAAGGTATACATGTACCATGGTGGTTTGCTGCATCTATTAACCTGTTATCTAGGTTTTAAGCCTTGCATGCATTACATGTTTGTCCTAATGCTCTCCCTCCCCTTTCCCCCAACCCCTGACAGGCCCATGTGTGTGATGTTCCCTCCCTGTGTCCATGTGTTCATTGTTCAACTCCCACTTATGAGTGAGAATATGCTGTGTTTGGTTTTCTGTTCCTGTGTCAGTTTGCTGAAAATTTTAAATTCTCTGGAGCATTTTGTCTCTCCTGGTTATGATGAATCACATCTTCCTCTTTTTTTTTTTTTAATTGTACTCTAGGTTCTGGGGTACATGTGCAGATCATGCAGGATTACTGCATAGGAACATACATGGCAACGTGGTTTGCTGCCTTCATCCCCCCATCACCTATATCTCGTATTTCTCCACTCATTATCCCTTCCCACTCTCCCCACACCCGCTGTCCTTCCCTTAGTGCCCCCCTCCACTACTGACTGCAGTGTGTGAATTTCTCCTCCCTGTGTCCACGTGTTCTAATTGTTCAACACTCACCTATGAGTGAGAACATATGGAGTTTGGTTTTCTGTTCTTGTGTCAGCTTGCTGAAAATGATGGTTTCCAGATTCATCCACGTCCCTATGAAGGACATGAACTCATCATTTTTTGTGGCTGTGTAGTATTCCATGGTGTATATGTGCCACATTTTCTTTATCCCAGTCTATCGAAGATGGACATTTGGGTTGGTTTCAGGTCTTTGCTATTGTAAACAGTGGCGCAATGAACATATGTCTGCATGTGTCTTTATTATAGAACAATTTATATTTCTTTGGGTATATACCCAGTAATAGGATTGCTGGGTCAAATGGAATTTCTATTTCTAGGTCCTTGAGGAATTGTCACACTGTCTTTCACAATGGTTTAACTAATTTATACTCCCACCAACAGTGTAAAAGTGCTCCTATTTCTCCACATCCTCTCCAGGATCTGTTGTCTCCAGATTTTTTAATGATCGCCATTCTAACTGGTGTGAGATGGTATCTCAATGTGGTTTTGATTTGCATTTCTCTAACAATCAGTGGTGATGAGCATTTTTTTATATGTTTGTTGGCCTCATACATGCCTTCTTTTGTAAAATGTCTGTTCATATCCTTCACCCACTTTTGAATGGGTTTTTTTTTTTCTTGTAAATCTGTTTTAGTTCTTTGTAGATTCTGGATATTAGCCCTTTGTCAGATGGGTAGATTACAAAAATTTTTTTCCCATTCTGTTGGTTGCTGGTTTGTTCTAATGATTGTTTCGTTTGCTGTACAGAAGCTCTGAAGTTTAATTAGGTCCAATTTGTCTATTTTGGTTTTTGTCGTCAATGCTTTTGGTGTTTTAGTCATGAAGTCCTTGCTTATGCCTATGTCCTGAATGGTTTTGCCTAGGTTTTCTAGGTTTTTTATGGTGTTAGGTCTTATGTTTAGATCTTTAATCCATCTGGAGTTAATTTTAGTGTAAGGAGTCAGGAAGGGGTCCACTTTCTGCTTTCTGCACATGGCTTGCCAGTTTTCCCAACACCATTTATTAAACAGGGGATCCTTTCCCCATTGCTTGTTTTTCTCAGGTTTGTCAAAGATCAGATGATTATAGATGTGTGGTGTTGCTTCTGAGGCCTCTGTTCTGTTCTACTGGTGTATATCTCTGTTTTGGTACCAGTACCATGCTGTTTTGATTACTG
>CAUYLG010028734.1:0-25057 GCA_963573385.1 Cacajao melanocephalus
TCCCTCCCCTACTAACGGGCCTCACCTGACCCCAGTGTGCAATGCTCCCCTCCCTGTGTCCATGTGTTCTCATTGTTCAACACCCACCTATGAGTGAGAACATGTGGTGTTTGATTTTCTGTTCTTGTGTCAGTTTGCTGAGAATGGTGGTTTCCAGGTTCATCCATGTCCTACAAAGGACATGAACTCATTGTTTTTTATGGCTGCATAGTATTCCATGGTGTATATGTGCCATATTTTCCCTTTTAAGTCTATCATCCATGAGCATTTGGGTTGGTTCCAAGTCTGCTATTGTAAACAGTGCTGCAATGAAAATACATGTCCATGTGTCTTTATAATAGGACAATTTATAATCCTTTGGGTATATACCCAGTAATGGGATTGCTGGGTCAAATGGAATTTCTATTTGTAGGTCCTTGAGAAATCACCACACTGTCTTCCACAAGGCTTGAACTAATTTACACTCCTACCAACAGTCTAAAAATGTTCCTGTTTCTCCACATCCTCTCCAGCATCTGTTGTCTCTAGATTTTTTAATGATCACCATTCTAACTGGTGTGAGATGGTATCTCAATGTGGTTTTGATTTGCATTTCTCTAATGATCAGTGACAATGAGCATTTTTTCATATGTTCGTTGGCCTCATATATGTCTTTTGAAAAGTGTCTGTTTATATCCTTTGCCCATTTTTTCATGTTTGTTGGCCTCATAGATGTTCTCTTTTGAAAAGTGTTCGTTCATATCCTTCGCCCGCTTTTGAATGGGTTTGTTGTTTTTTCTTTTAAATCTGTTTTAATTCTTTGTAGATTCTGGATATTAGCCCTTTGTCAGATGGGTAGATTGTAAAACTTTTTCCCCGTTTTGTTGGTTGCCAGCTCACTATAATGATTGTTTCTTTGGCTGCTCAGAAGCTCTAAAGTTTAATTAGATCCCATTTGTCTATTTTGCTTTCCTTGCCAATGCTTTGGGGTTTTAGTCGTGAAGTCCTTGCCTATGCCAATATCCTGAATGGTTTTGCCTAGGTGTTCTTCTATGGTTTTTATGGTGTTAGGTCTTATGTTTAAGTCTTTAATCCATCTGGAGTTAATTTTAATGTAAGGTGTCAGGATGGGGTCCAGTTTCTGCTTTCTGCACATGGCTAGCCAGTTTTCCCAACACCATTTATTAAACAGGGAATCCTTTCCCTCTTACTTGTTTTTGTGATGTTTTTCAAAGATCAGATGGTTGTAGATGTGTGGAGTTGCTTCTGAGGCCTCTGCCCTGTTCCATTGGTCTGTATCTCTGTTTTGGTACCAGTACCATACTGTTTTGATTGCTGTAGCCTTGTAGTATAATTTGAAGTCAAATAGCATGATGCTTCCATCTTTGTTCTTTTTGCTTAAATTGAGTTGGCTATGCAGGCTCTCTTCTGGTTCCATATGAAGTTTAAGGTGTTTCTATCCAGTTATGTGAAGAAGGTCATTGGTAGCTTGATGGGGATAGTGTTGAATCTATAAATTATGTTGGGCATTATGGCCATTTTCACAATATTGATTCTTCCTAACCATGAGCATGGAATGTTTCCATCTGTTTGTGTCCTCTCTCATTTCCTTGAGCAGTGGTTCGTAGTTCTCCTTGAAGAGGTCCTTTACATCCTTTGTTAGTTGTATTCCTAGGTATTTTATTCTCTTTGTAGCAATTGTGAATGGAAGTTTGCTTTTGATTTGGTTCTCTTTTAGTCTGTTATTGGTGTATAGGAATGCTTGTGATTTCTGTACATTGATTTTTGTATCCTGAGACTGTGCTGAAGTTGCTTATCAGTTTCAGGACATTTTGAGCTGAGACCATGGGATCTTCTAAATACACAATCATGTCATCTGCAAGTAGAGACAATTTGACTTCCTCTTTTCCTAATTGAAAACGCTTTATTTCTTTTTCTTGCCTGATTGCTCTGGCTAGAACTTCCAATACTATATTGAATAAGAGTGGTGAGAGAGGGTATCCTTGTCTAGTGCCAAATTTCAAAGGGAATGCTTCCAGTTTTTGCTGATTCAGTATGATATTGGCTGTGGGTTTGTCATAAATAGGTTTTATTATTTGGAGGTAGGTTCCATCCATACCTAGTTTACTGAGAGTTTTTAGCATAAAGGGCTGTTGAATTTTTGTCAAAGGCCTCCTCTGCATCTATTGAGATAATTGGCTTTTTTCTTTGGTTCTGTTTATGTGGTGTATTACATTTGTAGACTTGGGTATGAAACAGCCTTGCATACCTGAGATGAAGCCTACTTGATAGTGATGGTTAAGCTTTTTGATGTGCTGTTGAAATTGGTTTGCCAGTATTTTACTGAAGATTTTTTCATCTGTATTCATTATGGATATTGGCCTGCAGTTTTCTTTTTTGGTTGAGTCTCTTCTGGGTTTTGGTATCAGGATGATGTTGGTCTCATGAAATGATTTGGGAAGGAGTCCCTCTATCTGTATTGTTTGGAATAATTTCAGAAGGTGTGATACCAGCTCCTCTTTGTACATCTGGTAGAATTCGGCTGTGAAACCATCTGGACCTGGACTTTTTTTGGTTAGCAGGCTATTAATTGCTGTCTCAACTTCAGCTCTTGTTATTGGTCTATTCAGGGTTTTAACTTCTTCCTGATTTAGGCTTGGGAGGGTGCAAGTGTCCAAGAATTTATCCATTTATTCCAGGTTTACTGGTTTATGTGCATAAAGTTGTTTGTAGTAATCTCTGATGGTAGTTTGTATTTCTGCAGAATCGGTGGTGATATCCCCTTTATCGTTTTTTATTGCATCTATTTTATTGTTTCTTTTCTTTTTTATTAATCTGGCTAGCTGTCTATTTTGTTGATCTTTTCATAAAATGAGCTCATGGATTTATTTTTGAAGGGGTTTTTTGTCTCTATCTCCTCCAGTTCTGTTCTTAGTTATTTCTTGTCTTCTAGCTTTTGAGGTTTTTTGATCTTGCTCCTCTAACTTTTTTCAATTTTGATGATAGGGTGTCGACTTTAGATCTTTCCTTGCTTCTATGATTTCCATTCTTTTGCATTTGCTGAGGAGTGATTTACTTCCAATTATGTGGTCAATTTCAGAATAGGTGTGATGTGGTGCTGAGAAGAAGGTATATTCTGTAAATTTAGGGTGGAGAGTTCTGTAGATGTCTATTAGGTTTGCTTGGTCCAGATCTGAGTTCAAGTCCTGGATATCCTTATTAATTTTCTGTCTTGTTGATCTAATATTGGCAGTTGAGTGTTAAAGTCTCCCACTATTATTATGTGGGAGTCTAAGTCTTTTTGTACGTTGTTAAGAACTTGCTTTATATATCTGGGTGCTCCTGTATTGGGTGCATATATGTTTCAGATCGTGAGCTCTTCTTGTTGCATTGATCCTTTTACCATTATGTAATGCTCTTTTTTGTCTCTCTTGATCTTTGTTGGTTTAGTCTATTTTATCAGATACTAGGATTGCAACTATTGCTTTTTTTTGCTCTCCATTTGCTTGGTAAATCTTTCTCCATCCCTTTATTTTGAGCCTATGTGTGTCCTTGCATTTGAAATGCGTTTCCTGAAAACAGCACACCAGTGGGTCTTGACTTTTTATCCAATTTGCCAGTCTTTGTCTTTTGATTGGGGCATTTAGCCCATTTACATTTAAGGTTAATATTGTTATGTGTGAATTTGATCCTGCCATTTTGATGCTAGCCGGTTGTTTTTCCCATTAGTTGATGCACTTTCTTCATTGTGTCGATGCTCTTTACCATTTGGTGTGGTTTTGCAGTGGCTGGTACTGGTTGTTCCTTTCCATGTTAAGTGCTCCTTTTAGGATCTCTTGTAAGGTAGGCCTGGTGGTGATAAAATCTCTTAGCAATTGCTTGTCTGTAAAGGATTTTATTTCTCCTTCACTTATGCAAGTTAAGAAGTGAAAGGTTGAAAGTTCTTTTTTTTCAGGATGTTGAATATTGGCCCCCATTCTATTCTGGCTTGTAGGGTTTCTGCCAAGAGATCTGCTGTAAGTCTAATGGGCTTCCCTTTGTGGGTAATCCGACCTCTCTCTCTGGCTGCCCTTAGCATTTTTTTCCTTCATTTCAACCCTGGTGAATCTGACATTTATGTTCCTTGGGGTTGCTCTTCTTGAGGAATATCTCTGTGGTGGTCTCTGTATTTCCTGGATTTGAATAGTGGCCTGCCTTGCTAGGTTGGGTAATTTCTCCTGGTTGATATCCTGCAGAGTGTTTTCCATCTTGGATTCATTCTCTCCATCACATTCAGGTACACCTATCAAACATAGATTAGGTCTTTTCACATAATCCCATATTTCATTTCATTGAGTTGATCTTCAATCTCTAATACCCTTTTTTCTGCTTGGTTGATTATTCAAACTTGTGTGTGCTAAACAAAGTTGTTGTGCTGGGTTTTTCAGCTCTATCAAGTCTTGTATATTCTTCCCTAAGCTGTTTATTCTAGTTAGCATTATGTCAAACCTTTTCAAAGTTTCTTAGTTTCTTTGCATTGGGTTAGAACATGTTCTTTAGCTCAGAGAAGTTTGTTACCACCCAACTTATGAAGCCTGTTTCTGTCAATTCATCAGATTCCTTCTCCATCCAGCTTTGCTCCCTTGCTGGTGCAGAGTTCTGATCCATTGGAGGAGGAGAGGAATTCTAGTTTTTGGTGTTTTTATCCTTTTTGCTCTGGTTTCTTCCCATCTTTGTGGATTTATCTACCTGTGGTCTTTGTAGTTGCTGACTTTCAGATGGGATCTCTGATTGGAGGTCCTTTTTGTTGATGTTGAAGCTCTTTCTTTTAGTTTTCCTTCCAACAATCAGGCCCCTCTGCTGCAGGACTGCTGGAGGTCCACTTCAGACCCTGCTTGTCTGGGGATCACCTGCGGAGGCTGAAGAATAGTAAGGATTGCTGCCGGTTTCTTCTTCTTTTATCTTGGTCCCAGAAGAGTACCTGCTAGATGACAGCTTGAGCTCTCCTTTGTCAGGTGTCTCTTTGGATATACAGGGTTTAGGGAGCTGTTTGAGGAGACAATCTATCCCTTATTGGAGCTCAAGCGCTGTGTTGTGAGCTCTGTTGTTCTGTTTAGAGCTGCTGGGCAAGTACATTTAAGTCTGCTGTAGCAGAACTCATATCTGCATCTTTTCCCAGGTACTCTGTTCTAGAAATGTGGGGCTTTATTTATAAGTTGCTGATATGCTGCTGCCTTTTTTCAGAGAATCCCTGCCCAGCAAGGAGGTAGTCTAATCACAGTCTGCCAGTAGATGTTTTGCTGAGCTGCCACGGCTCTGCCCAGCTGCTGTGTAAACTTCCTTGCAGTTTTGTTTACAGAGGTACAATTAGAACTGCCTCATAATGGCAGTCGGCCTCAGTGATGGCAGACTGCCTTGGTAGTGGTTGACTGCCTCAGTAATAGCAGACACCCTTCTCCATCCTAAGCTGGACTGTCCCAGGTCCAGCTGCACTTGCTGTGAAATTCATAATCCAGAGTGTTTCAGATTCCTGGTCTTTGAGGGGGTGGGACCTGCAGAGCCAGATCACTTGACTCCCTGTTTCAGCCCCCTCTTGTACAGTTGAATGGGTGACTCTGTCTCCCAGGCATTCCAGGTGCCAGTTGAAACGGCTGCCCAGATTTGTGTGAGTTTTTGTGCAGAAACCGGCAGCGCTGGCTGAAACAGCTGTGCTGGAAACTCGTGGCACTTTTTGGCCCAGGAAACTCCTGGTCTGTGGGCAGTAAAAACTCATTTGGAAATGCAGTGATCTCTCACCCTCTGTGTTGTTCTCACTGGGAACTGCACTCCTGAGCTGTTCTAGTTCAGCCATCTTGGATCTCTTGTCTCATCTCTTTATTTTCAGTTAGTCTTCCTTTTCTAACCAAATCCTTAAGTTTTTCTTACTTGAACATCTATTTTTACATTTTAAACTTTAAACTTCATTCTAATTTTAAGGTTTTCTATGCACCAAGTAAAACAAAACAAAAAACATACATTGTTAAAATGCATTAAGTGTTAGCCCTCCTTTTGTGCATTAGAGCCATCCTCAACAACTTCACTCCTCCGATCACACTTCTCTGCACTTGTGTTGGGGCTCAGAACACAACAACCCAATATATGATACTTTGGCATACTAAGTATTTTAAGCTGAAATTGAGAGGATGATGGAAGCGAAAAGGTCACCGTCTGACCTTCTCTTTCTCTGACCTTTTACCTCCAGTGAAGCATGGTTATAGAAGAATTCTCTGACCTACCTTGCTTGAAAGTAGGTTGTAAGACCCTCCATTCCAGAGGGATCCAGCCCTGTACCAGGAAGCCATGAAGAATCTGGACAAATAAGCCTTGCTAAATTCTTCCCAGTTTAGTACTATGAGATTATACCCTTTTGCCCTCCCATCACACTTCTGCAGGACCACCCATAAAAATAGTTTTTTCTGGGCCTTTAGGACTTCATTTCTGAAGGCTCTAGTGTCACATAAAATTTTAGCTAAATATAATTAAATGCTTTCTTCCCATTAATTTTTCTTTTATTGTAGAGGTGTCAGCCATGAATATTGCAATGAGTGAGGAAATGTATTACAATTGACCCTTGAACAGTGGAAGGATTAAGGGCACAGACCTCTGTGCAGCCAAAAGTTTACATACGACTTTGACTCTCCAAAACCTAAGTTACTAATACTCCATTGCTGTCTGGAAGCTGTACCAATAACATCAACAGCCAACTAACACACATTTTGTCTGTTCTGTGTATTGGATGCTGTATTCTTATAATAAAGTAAGCAAGATAAAAGATGCTACTAAGAAAATCATAATGAAGAGGGAATATTTAATATTCATTAAGTCGATCATAATGAAAGTCTTCATCCTCATTGTCTTCATATTGAGTAGCTGAAGAAGAGGAGGTGTTGGTCTGGCTGTCCCAGGAGTGGCAGACGTGGAAGAAACTCCACATGTAAGTGGACTCACAAAGTTCAAACCTGTGTTGTTAAAGGGTCAGTTGCACACAGGTTCTGGGAAGTAGGATGTTGAAGTCTTTGGGTGGCCATTATTCTACATATCAAACACTTGAAGCAATAAAACAATTTTCAACAGAAAAATATATAAGGCAATAGCTTCAAAGATACTGAACATAAGGCAATGGATGACAGTGATCTCTGAGATATAAAAAACAAAGGAGGAAACAATGATTTTCCCAGTATTGACAGTTTCCAGGCCACAGAACAAGCAGAGAAATCCCAGGCAAAGCCTGAGTAGAGGAGATGGAGAGTCCTGGGAGATCAAACTTGCTAGCACACAGGAAAAAATACCAGAGAAGAGAGATGTACATAGATAACTCCAGAGATCTTTAGACATCTCCTTAGGAAATTTAGCTGAGTGCCAAACAGTGCATGTGTATGAGGACACTACCCAAGCCTCAGGAAAAAGCCATTAGAAAGGATTAGGAGTAATGGTGCCTGGCTTTCACACAGAGTCAAGAGGTGTGCCCTTTATCAGGAGACTGGCAGGAAAATGAACATTTAGGTACAATACATGTAAGTTTCCTGGCTCACTAACACTTGACTGGGTACTGCTCAGTCACATCTAACAGATCTTAAAAGCATAACCCAAACTTACCAAACATTTTGCAATTAACTGCAACCCAAAACAAAACTCAAGAATATAGAAGTACAAACATTTATCACTTACAGGTTGACGTTCATGTTATCTGGCATTCAATAACAGATGACCCAGGCATACAGAATAGCAGGAAGATATAAACCATAAACAGAAAGAAAACAGTCAATTAAAAAGAACTCAATGCGATAAGGTGAGACAAAAATACAGTGATGATTTAGCACTGTTAACTATCTAAAATAGAATTATTACAGATAAATAGAATAAGTCTTAGTGTTCGGTACCACTGTAAGATAACTATGGTTAATATAATTACAAATTGCTGGAAGGAGGACATTGAATGTTTCCATTACAAAGAAACAATTATTGAAATGATGGATGGATATGCTAATTACCTTGATCTGATCACTATACCTTATATGTATGGAAACATCACTATGTACCTCCATGAATATGTATAATTATTTGTCAATTAAAAAAGACAAAACAGAATAATTAGCTAAGTTAACAGAGAATCATAATATGTTATTGGGATCCTCAAAGGTGAGAGTATGTGTGCAGAAAATATATTTAAACAAGTAGTGACTAATGCCTTTCTGAATTTAATAAATTCGCAAATAAAACAGCAGTGAAGTCCAAGCACAAGAAACATGAAGAAGATGATACTGAGACATAACAATAATTTCCCTAAAAGCAATAATAAAGATAAATCTTAAACACAAAGAGAAAAAATGACACATTATATACAAAAGAACAAATTTAAAAATATGGCAGTCTTTGGGGGTGTCAGGAACAATGCAAGTGAGAAGAGAATTTAACAACATCTTAGAATACTAAAATAGTTACCAACCTAGTTATCTCCATTGAAAATATCTCAAAAGAACGAAGGCTAAGTGAAGACTTTCTCAGAAATATGAAAGCTGAAACAATTCCCCACTGCCAGGGTCCTACCCTGAGACCCATTAAAGAAAATCCTTCAAGAAGAAGGAAAATAACAGCAAAATTGAAATAAGAATCTATACAAAGGAATGAAGCCACAGAAAATGGCAATTATATGAGTACATATGTGTGTTAGTTTTCTAGAACTGCTGTAACAATGTACTTCAATCTGGATGTCTTAAAACCACAGAAATATATTGTCTCACAGTTCTAGGGGCTAAAAGTTCAAAACTGAGGTGTTGAGAGGGCAATATTTTCTATGAAACATTCAGGGAAGAATTCTGCCTTGCTTCTTTGTAGCTTCTGGTGTTTGCCGGCCATTCTTGTCTTCCTCAGCCTGCAGATGCATCACTACAGTTGAGGCAGGAGGCAACATACAACTCCAGAAGTGGGGCTTGGACAGTGGACCAAGTTGAGGACTAACTAAAACAAGGATGTGGTAGAAGCAGCTTTTCATAAAACATGCTCACCAGTGTGTGTGCCCTGTCAGTTTACCATTGCCATGTCAAAACCTGGGAGTTACTGCCCCTTTCCATGGCAATGACCCAACAACTCCAAAGTTACTACCCTTTTTTTTAAAAAAAATAAATTTCTGTATGAACTGCCACTTAATCTGCATGCAATTAAAAGTAGGTATAAATATGACAGTAGAACTGCCCTGAGCTGCTACTCTATGCCAAAGGGGTAGTCCTACTCTGCAGGAGCAGTCATGGAAGCTGCTTTTTTCCACCACTGGCTCACCCTTGAATTCTTTCTAGGTGTGAAAGCAAAGAAAGAACCCTCCCAGGCTAAGCTCCAATGTGGGGCTCACCAGCCCTGCATCACAGTGTCTACCTCTATCTTTACATGATACTCTTAGGTATCTCTGTTTCTATGTCTCTATATCTCTGTGCCTCTTCTCTAAAAACATCAGTCACATTTTATTGGAGATCTACCCTACTTTAGGATGGTAACAATTAACATGACATCTGTAATGATCCTATTTCCCTTGCAGTTAGGAGTTCAACATATCATTTGGGGGAACATGGTTTAACCCATAAAAAGACATATTGATTTTCTTATTCAGATTTCTTTAAAAGATAAATGACTTTAAAATGCAGTGTGGATTTATTCTACTTCATAACTCCAGGCATTCTGTTCATTAGGTATAATTGTTTCCATGTTGAAATTATTTCAGTTTAAAAGGTATATATTCATGGGTGCCTTTTTCTGTTATTTAATTTAGTTTTAGTTGAGCTCTGGAGAAAATCTAGCCAGTACCTACCTGATGTAAACCCTTGAATACTGTACATATATTAAAGTCACAGCATTAAAAATAAGTTGGTAACTGAAAAATATGTGGCTAAACAGAATGCAGTATTAAAAAACTAGAGAACCTCAGGAATGTAACAGATTCCATAGACAAGAAAATGCTTCTGGCTCAATGGTTTTCTTCACTTTGTGAGAGAGAATCCCTGAAATAGATACATCAGTAGTGAATAAGAAATCTCACAGACTTCCAGGAAAAAAATATGAAATCAGACCTTAAAATATCAAATGGATTGTTTTTTAATTCCAACAGTTTCTGCCCCTACAGATTTTATCTCATAGTGACTATGTTTTATTAATTAGAAAAGGAGAAAAGAGGGTGAAGAGGGTATTTTCTTACTTTGTCATTTGAAAATTGTAAAACCTTGCAATCATAACGCCCCTCAGTACACTGCCTTCTTGGCTTCATTGCCTGATTGCCTTCTGCTACATGCATTAGCACTACTACCCTTGAATTGGCTGGTGCTCTCATTCTTAAGTGAAAACACATACACACACAAACACACACACCACAAATATGATTATGGAACTTTTGGTTTAACCACCCAGCCATGGTTTCCACGGTCATAAACCATTTACGTCAAAAGCAGTCACCACTACCCTAGACACTACCATCATAAGAGCAGGGAACTCCCTGATCTGGGTCAGAATATGCCTCTTCCATGCTCCATGGATACTTGGTAAAAGAAGGTTTCTATTACTTATTTCCCAGCACCTGGAAATGCTATATTTTGTGGGGAACTAGGGGGAATTTTAACTTGTTAAATCTCACAGGGAAGATCTCAACATCTCAAGAGAGAGCTCCTACTCTCATCATCACAGAACCATTTAGGTCAAAGCTGCTTAAGAGAATTCTATAGAACAAAAATGGCCTAGAAGGATTCATTCCACAAAAATTAATACTAAAATAAAATACAAAGCAACGATAAATTCAGAATGGAAATAATTAGGCACTGATAACACTTCTGAAATTATTTTTTAAACAGCAGTAGCTGTTTGGAATACTTGTCACAACTTACGCCTTGAGAACAATTAAAATCCATCTACATCAGTTGGAGATTTAAATTTGCAACAAACAGTAATGAAATGGAGCAAAGGAAAATGCAAATTTTATCAGAGGCAATTTGAAGATCCTCAAGATTTTATAGACCACCTTAATAAACATAGCTATCCAAATGTGTATTTTTGTTTGCATTTTAAGTGCAGTGAGTCATTTAAGCTGCCATTCGGCTTGCCTAGCATACAAAAAGTCACAGGGTATTTCAAGCTCAGTGTAGTTTTCCAGAATGTCATGAGGTTTTTGAAGATCTTCTTGTGCTCTGTGAATATGAAGCTCAGCACTATTTAAGTAAAACACCAGAATCATCTGCACAACCAAGTGAAACAATTATTTGGGATGTTCATACAGTTTCAAATTCCAGTCATTAGGAAAAAGACTGATCTAGTAATGAGAAACAAATTATTCGTCTGCCAGTTTCTACTAGCCAATCAAGGAAAGATTCTACATAACCAAAGACATGTATAGAAAGTATGGAAGGGAAAACTGTTTAGTTCAGAATGGAAATGTTCTGATAACACTGTTTCAAATATAAGCTTGATAGACCAAAAGATGCCTGACATAGAGCCAAATTCTGAAAATAGTTGTAGTAGTAGTGATTTAGTCAGTGGACACAGTGAAATAGAGCAAACACCTTTAATTTCATCAGATCCTGCTTTGAAAATTGATACAAACAGAATCAGAACAGAACATGGTTCCACTGTACCCGGTGTTGTACCACAAGAACACAATACCTTGCCAGCATCTCGGGCACCTTCCAAACCAAATCTGACAGGTGAACATACTTCATATGGCTTAATTTTAACAAAATCATTTACCTTAATCAGTGGTATTTTAGTATGCCAAAATTCAGCAAATTTCTCACTAGTAGAGTAGATGCCTGTTCTGATCAAGTTAACGTGTGTTTAAAATAACAGTGAAAAGATTAAGATGTGCAAATGCCTGACTACCTACTGTAAGGCAGAAGCACTTAAGGCTCATCTTGCACAAAAGAAATGTTACACACTCTTTGGATTTGATTCACATAGCAAAAGTGCTTGATAAAAATGTTTCGGAAAGATCTGTCAGGCAGTGTGGAAAAAAAAGCACTATAGGAAAATGCATCATCAGTTTGCTATTTCCTTGATGGCCGTAATTTTAGAGTGATCTTAGATTACTAAAGTTCAAGAACAAAACACATTTTCTAGAATGGACTCACAGAGTTGTGCTAACTTAGACTCCAAAAGGGTTATTATAAAACTCTCAAAGTACCAGTTTTTCCAGAAAACCGCATTTTAAAAAACTTTATGATGATTAGTAGCAGCAGCATGTTCAGTTTTACATATATGAGAAATACGTTAAGCAGCTAGTCAGAAAACCAGCTATGGCCTTACAGAAAGGGAAAAGTTAACCCATTATTAAAAAGTGTGTGGGGGGAGGCGGGCTGGTTTATAATTCTAAACAATTTAAAGTATTTTATTTTACAAATGGGGTTTGTTTTCTTGTCACACATAAACAGATTATGTCCCCTCCCTACTGGTCAAACATAGTTTAAGGAACCGATGTTGTTTGGTTTGTGATAGGATTTAGAAACTCACACATTAACTTACCATAGTGCTATCAACTGAAGATTTTAGCTGGGTTCCAGATGATTAATTATATCAAACTTCGGTGACTGGCATGCCAGCCTTGAAAATTAAAAAAACAAAAAAACATAGTACTTTGCTAATCAGCTCTTGATAGAACCTCCCACTAACCACTTTTGTGGTACAAACTAGTTACATTTAAAGGGCACAGTGTCAATAAAAAAGAAATACCATCAGTAACTCTGGGGAGAGATTAAAGGAATCTAAGAGCTTTACAGGCCTTGTAGTTGAAGGAAAACACTGAACTGCAAATTCTTCAATGTGAATAGTGGTAAAAGCACAATGGAATATTTCTGTTTGTATATGTGTCAGGACATTGCTTGATGATCCATAGTAAGATCCTTTAGATATTAATTTGAGTTACCGAAGTATAATCCTATTAAAATAACTGGCTGAAAAAATCAGCTAAGAATCGGATGGCAAATTCATTTTCTATCAGGAGAGGTAATTCCAAATAAGCCATATTACTCCTGTTTTTTAAATCATTAGTGATGGCTGTGGTCTGAATAGCACTTTTTATATGTAAAAGGAAGTATTTACACAAAAATTTGCACAAGAAGAACACAAGAGATACATCCGTGCATTGTTTTCCTTGGTGATAAGTTATTTTCCTAAAGAAGATTTTAACTTAATAAATTGTTTAAAAAAAGTAAATTTTTAAAAAGAATATTCTCTCACATGTTTTCCACTTGTCCATTAATGAAAGGAAGATGCTTAAAGACTTCCTTTTACCTAATAGTGTGTAAATCTAAAACAGGGATAAAAAGGGCAGAAAGGTAAATTGTTTCAGAACAGATTTCCTGATGTCCCAATGTGAAATATTCCAGTTTTTCTAAATAATAAAATCTTTGTTCAAGGCAGATAATCTCATCAGACCCTATATTAGAGCTTCTTTAATGAGACTACGATGTAAGTGAGACATTTCTTCCAGGTAGTATTCATATTTTATTAAATTAGAATTTCCAGGTCATGATTGATCAGATGTTTTTTTTTTTATTTCCCCATTTTATTAGTTTATTTGTAATCAGCATTCACAACTATGCAACAGTGGTCATTAAGTACATTCCAAATCTAATTTTGTTTTTGTTATGAGCTTACTAATGTAAGCTCATATATGTTATGAATTTACATATATGTAAATTTATGAATTTATGGAATTCATATATGAATTATAGCTGTGGAATTTACACTTAGGTAACTAAACACAATTCATAATCAAGTTTTAAAATTTCCTTAAGGTCAGCTGAAAATGTTTTCTATATTTCTTGATACTAAAAATGTAATGATTTTTATTTCAGTTGATTCTAAATATGTGTTTTGTAATAAAATGTCTGTTTGGAAAAAGAAAATCCATCTACATCGGTTGGCAAGCAAACCTATTAACTGACATTAATTCTGTAACTGACCCTAAGTTGAATGGATTGCTATGATAAGAAAAAGAAAGTGATAAAACTAAATGCATGGCTTTATAAGCGGAATACTTGGAGACCACAGAGAAGTTAGGAGGAAATCACAGGGGTTGGTAAAGAAGCCAGGGTATAGTAAGACTGGGTGAGGTTTTCATTAAAGGCTTGGTGCTGGGACCCTTACTGTGAGGAAGATCATTGAAAGTTCTCATATTGACCTCATATTCAGAATTAACTACTGGCCCAAACTTCTGATAGGCCAAATGCCCAAATTAAACTCTGACTTCTTGTGAATATCCTGGATATGCTAATCCTGAAATTTCATCTCTGCTCTATCAATGTTGTTACAACAAGCTAGTTTTATATTCTTGCATAGTAAAAGCATCCAAATCACCCACATAGGTGTGAGCAATTCCACTCTTAGAAATCAAGAATTCCCTAGTCTTTGTAAAGTTTTTTTTTTTTTTTTTTTTTTTAAGATGGAGTCTTGCTGTGTTGCCAGGCTGGAATGCAGTGATGCGATTTAGGCTCACTGCAACCTCTGCCTCCTGGATTCAAGCGAATCTTCTGCCTCAGTTTCCTGAATAGCAGGGATTACAGGTGCATGCCCCACCACGCCTGGCTAACTTGCATTTTTAGTAGAGACAGGGTTTCACCATATTGCCCCAATGGTCTTGATGTCTTGACCTCGTGATCCACCCACCTTGTCTTCCAGAAGTGCTAGGAGTACAGGCGTGAGCCACTGTGCCTAGCCTGTATCTTAAATTTTTTAATGACACACACACACATTTTGTCCTTCACCCTACATATATTTTTGGGTTTTATTCTGATCGACATGCAATATACAGAATACTTTCTCTCTGTTATCTTGTTAGGGTAGAACTACCTTCGCAGCTTTGGACATCATTTAGTAGATATGAAATGGAATACAGAAAGGAAGAATTCTTGAACAAAATTTCTCAGTGCTTGTTGCCTTACCTAGGTCCTCCCCTCAACTCATTGCCCCTCTGTCAACTTGCAAGAAACTCTGGCTTTATGTTTGTTTCATTGTGCTTATGTAGTTAGATTATGAGGCTGATCATTTAGTGTCCATCAGACTATATATTATTAAATCTTCTCTCAAGTTGCCCCAATATCCTTTGTGGCCAGAGGAGGAGAAAAACATTCATCTAATAAATCCGATTTCTCTTGAAAAAAAAAAAAAGCTCATAGTTCTGATAAAGAGTCATTGCAATACCTATTTCACCACTTAAAAAACCTGTTTGTATAGCACCTCTGGGAACCTAATGCAATAAATATCGCCTTCTTTTCCATTTGTTCCTAATCTAGATGCTATATGTTTTATGCATCCCACCTGCTGTTTAAGTATTTTACAATTATAGATTTATGTTCTGTACCATCTCACCTGGCTAGGAAATTTTTATTTTATGTTTTTCATATCAAAGCTTCCAAGCTACTTGCATTACAAGGCCACATGGAATGTTCTTTATTCTCTCAAATTCTCAAAGGGATGTGGATGGTGTTTTTAGTTATTCTGTACTTATGTATATCAGGTAATCTTCCATTATGTTTCTTTCAAAAGAGGATTATAAACAAGATGCCTTCATTTAATTTTTAAAAATCTCACCCAAAAGGGTCATAAAGAATTTAATGTAAAACTAAATCTTAAAAATACATATTTACTCCTTATGGCAGAAAAAATAGCCTTTATCTTCCAAAGTAAAGTCACAGGTCAGCTCTGAGTTCAAACATGCACATAATCTTGGGCATGGATAGCTATTGTTATTGACAGCTCCTGAGACAAGCATCATTTGTTAAGCCTCTTTTACTTGAAATAGGACTGTCATTCCAGAACAAGTATCTTGATCATAAGGAAACCTTTACCCTGGAAGATCAGGCCACATGCCCAAAGGGTTTCTCAGAGACTATAAGGAACTTTTCATACCAAATTATTTTTTGGACTTCCTAAAAGGCTGTCTCAGGTCACCTCAGGATATTCTCCTTCTCTAAACTCATAGAAGCTAGAAGATTACACACAAGAGCAAAAAGGCGAGATGACAGAAATAGTGAAATAGTTAGTATGCTTCCAATTTTGCAGTGTGGCTCAACAGTATTGTCAAGCAGCAATTGGCAAGCCCATAATACAGGCAATCCTTCAATGAAAAAAAAAAGGCAGATCAGTCTTTGCCATGATTGCATTTTGATACACACCTTGATTTTATGCAGAAGACATGACTACACTTTGACTACATACCTCAGTCAGAACCTGCTGGTATGCTGGAATGACATGGTGTGCTAGTCTGTTTTCATAATGCTGATAAAGACATAACTGAGGCTGGGAAGAGAAAGAGGCTGAATGGACTTACAATTCCAGATGGCTTGGGAGGCCTCATAATCATGGTGGAAGGCAAGAAGGAACAAGTCGCATCTTACATGGATGGAGGCAGGCGAAAATAGAGCTTCTGTAGGGAAACTCCCATTTTTAAAACAAGATCTCATGAGACTTATTCACTATGAGAACAGCATGAGAAAGATCCACCTCCATGATTCAATTACCTCCCACCGGGTTTTCCCACAACACATGGGAATTGTGGGAGTTATAATTCAAGATAAGATTTGGGTGAGGACACAGCCAAACCATATTATTCCATCAGCTGCCCCTCCCAAATCTCATGTCCTCACATTTAAAAACCAGTCACATCTTTTCAACAGTCTTTCAAAGTCTTAACTCATTGTGGCATTAACTGAAAAGTCTACAGTCCCAAGTCTTGAGACAAGTCCCTTCCATCTATAAGCCTGTAAAATCAAAAGCACGTTAGTTACTTCCTAGATAAAATGGGGATACAGGCACTGGATAAATACACCCATCCCAAATAATAGAAGTTGACCTAACCAAAGGGGTTAAAGGCCACACACAAGTCCAAAATCCAGAAGGGCAGGAAATCTTAAAGTTCCAAAATGACCTCCTTTGACTGTATGCCTCACATCCAAGTCACGCTGATGCAAAAGGTGGATTCTCAGGTTCTTGGGCATGGGAACTGTGGCTTTGAAGGATAGTCTTCGCATAGCTGCTTTCACAGGCTGGCATTGTTTGTGGCCTTTCCAGGCACATGGCACAGGCAGTTGGTAGATCTACAATTCTGGAGTCTAGAGGATGGTGGATCTCTTCTCACAGTTCTACTAAGTGGTGCCACATTAAGGACACTGTGTGGGGGCTCTGATCCCTCATTTCCCTTCCTCACTGCCCTAGCAGAGATTCTCTGTCAGGGTCTGACCTACAGACCTTGACCCAGTGACAAACAAATGCACTCAAACACAGAATACAGTGAAAGAGTAGGCTACAGGTCTATGACCACAGACACTGTAGAGAGAGTTAGCAGCCTCTGCCCTGACTGGCTGGCCCTCTGGGATTTGAATTGTATAGATAAAAGGACAGGGGTCTTTGGATAAACACCATTAGAGGGTAATTAACTTCTGCCCCCTGAGTAGAAGGCATTTATGGATGCATGGATGATAAAAGGTTTGCTAATGGAGGTAGGGGTAAACAGACTTATCTGGGGAAGCCTCTTTACAATTCCTAGAAGTTTCTCTATGTCATAATGCCCTAGGGTAAGAACCAGCAGCCTTTGGCCCATTCTGTCATGTGAAGCTATGCAAACTGCGTGCCTTTCCAAAGGGATTCTGTGACTATTTCCTATAACTTGCTCTAATATATTTCCTCTAATATTTTTGCCACCACCCTCACTGAAGTCCCACACATCCCATTTTTCTGTTTTTTTTTTTTTTTTAATTTGGCTTTAGTCATTGAAGAGTGCCAACGTGTGCAGCAGCAGGTCCATCAAATGAGGTGGTCATTGCTCTTACTCTGGCTTTGCATTCTAGAATCGGCAAGTAACATAAGGCAAACATGAGTATAATTAGCAACATTCTTTTCCAATCTAGGAGCAACCTGTCGTGGTACTTGGCATCTCAGTTCACTGTATGCCATTAATGAGGAACCTTACCGGGTATATGTTAATTTATTTTAGCCAAGCGTTGGATTGTTAGAAGCTGGAAAGGGGGTGATTGTCTAAATGACAGGGCAGAAAAAAAGGCAGATATAGAAGATGGGCTCAATAGAGTGTGGCAGACACAGGTTGCAGGCAAAGTGAGAGAATAAAAAACAATTACATGGAGTGAATGGTGTCTGCATCTGGAGCAAGATTCACTCCTCCTTTTGAGTTTTCTTCTTCAGCATTGCCCAAGTGATGTCTGGGACCTGTTTTGTTCACAGAAGTCACATTGTCCAGTGCTGTGGGTCCTGTAGGGCCTTTCCTAGGCTGGCTAAACTTTTTTCTTCTTTCCATCCTTTGATGAGGACCTAGTCTTGGGGCCAGTGCTGGTGTACTGGAAACTAAGGGTGGTGCCTGTGCTAAGAGACCTTTTATAATCTTTGTTAAAGAGCAGGTTAGTGCTATAAGAAAAACCTGTTGTGCTTTATTTTAATGTCTGGTTTACATAGGAACTAGATGATACTTTAAATTTAGTCATTATGTTTACACACAGAGTTTCTTTTATAACTGATGTTTTAAAACTTGCTTAAACCTTCAAAACAAAAAAATATATAAAATTTCCTGTATAAATTCCCTTTTATAACATTTTTATGACTTTCACAATCTTTGACATGCCTTAACTTTCTGACTTTGTTTTATAACCTTCTTTACTAAAGGTGCATTCTTATATGTATAACTTTCTTAATATTTATCTGATTTCTACTGTATCTCTCTCCTTTGTGTTACTTTTTGTCTCTCTCTGATCTGTCCCTCCTCATCTCTTACTCATTCTATTTCTCTTTCCAGTCTTGTTTCTGTCTTGAGAGGTTTTAGCAAAATGCTTTCCTACAGCTGATTGAAATTTGTCATCTAAATTTTAAAAAATTAAGGGTAAATAAGGCTTGTGCTAGTAGTGTTGCAACGTCCTTACATACACACCCCCTTTATTGAATATATTTTTAAGAGTGGAGTGGACCTTGTGGTATAATTTGTTTTGCTAGTCTCTGGGTAAGTTATAATTGCTTACATAATTTTCTCAAATTCTGATGGAAACACTGATGTTCCTGGATGGCCTGGTCAAGCACTGATATCATAACCTGATGATCTGTCTGCTTGTTAATTGCCATAAACCAGTGGGCCAGGCAATAAGCTGTGTACAGTAATAAAATAGAATGTGTATGTTGATCTTGCAATTGCTGAAGTCCAAGAAAAAGAGCATCCAGGGCAGGCTCCAGTTTATATCGCCCAGTGATTTCTGATAATCATTTAATGTGTGTAAGTTGGTAGTAGTTAACCTTTTGAGGGCTTACTGACTAGGAAGTTAGTATGTATCCAAGATATTTCCAAGGAAAGGACATTTGTACTTTTTCAGGTGAAATAATTAAATCTCTTAGCTGTGTATTCTTTATGAAAGAGGTATATAAATTTAAAAGTACTGGCTCTGTGGAGGCTGCCAATAACATATAATCCAAGAAATGAATAATCTTAAAATTAGAAAGTTTGTTTCTACTGGAGAATATAGCCTTATCTACATGATACTGACAAATGGTAGGACTGCTCAGCATCCCTTAAGGAAGCACTTTCAAATGAAATTGGCTAGCTGGTCTTCATTATTAATAACTGATAATGTAAACACAAATTTTTCTCTGTCTTGTTCTGCTAGAGGAATCATGTAAAAACAGTCTTTGAAGTCAATTACAATTATTGGCCAATCTTGAGGAATCGCCATGGGGGAAGGGAAACCCCATTGAAGAGGTCCCATAGCATTAATGGCATGTAAGTCATGCAAAAGCCTCCATTTACCAGACTTCTTGGGAATGACGGAAATGAGGGACTGTTTTACTTAAATAGGATTTGGAGACAGCTATGTGAGGGGTAGGGTTAGAATAACAACAGTGGCCATTATGAGAAAAATATCTTAGAAATTCTTAAATTTTACTTAAATCTTAGCAGAGAATTCTAATCTGTGATGTTACTTGCAAACAAGGAACATTCAAAGTTTTTCCATGGGCCGCCTGCAGAGCCAAAGAGCAGCAGCGTGGGTCCTGGAGTGGCAGCTGTGTTGCACTCACCTGGGTGCTGCCTTTTGTCTGCACTGCTTTTTGTTTGTGCTGCTCTCTCCTCTGATGCTGGGTGGCTGCTGCTGGCCCAGGCAGTTCCTATTGGCCTTGGGTACCACAAGCTTACCTGCCACCGAGCCTTCTCTTCCACCTACTGCCTGCTTGGCCACATGGTTTTGGCCTCTAATGCCTTTTTTCTTACCTTTTTATAAGCAGACACCTGATTGCTTTGTTGATCTTGCATTATTGGGCATGCCAAGAGCTCCTCTTCTAATGCTGCCTGCTGAAGACAGGGTCCTATAGCTGTAGTATCCCCCCTGTCCTTTTGGCAGTTTATTGAGGGAAGAAGCCCAGGCACAATTTCCATTTCCTCTTGGTTATCTTGGCCCAGTGATAATGTTACCGGGAACTGTTGCCCCTTTGCATGATGCTGTTTAATAATTTTCCCCACTTGTCCCCAGAGCTTTACATGAATCATACCTTCTGCCAGGAGGCATGGGCTTTAGGAAACAATAGTTTGTATTAGGTCCCTTAATTAAGCCTGTGAAACTGGGGCTCCACTAGCTTTAAGCAGCTGTTTCAATACTTTTATCTGTTGAGCTGATAATTGTTGTCCCATGATGAAACCCTAGCCTGAACAGTTCCCGCCCCCAGAACTTGGTAATCCCAAGCAGGTACCAATGACTTACTGACTGACTGACTGCCCAGTCTTTTCACCTTCATTTCTGGGGAATCTGTCACGAGCCTTTGTGGGATTCCTCCTCACATGGGACACCAGCTGTTGGGGTTCAACCCACAGCCCCTGACCCAGTGATGAATGAACAAATGCACTCAAACAGAATACAGCTAAAGAGTGGGCTAGGGGTCCATGGCTACCTTCACTGCAGAGTTACCAGCCATCAGGCCTGACTTGCTGACTGTGTGGGGTTTTATTTTGTATAGATAAAAGGACAAGTCTTTGGATAAACAGAATTAGAGGGTGATTAACTTCTGCCAACCCCAGTAGAAGGCCGTTATGCAAATGTGGATGATCAAAGGTTTGCTAATGGTGGTGGGGGTAAACAGACTTATCTGAGGAAGCCTCTTTATAATTCCTAGTGTTTACTCTTTGTCCTAATGATGGAGGGTAAAAACCACTTGCCTTCTACCCATTCTGTCATTTGAAACTATGCAAGCCCAGCATTCCAAGGGGTTTTGTGACTATTTCCTATAATGCTCTCTAATATTTTTCCTTTAATATTTTTGCTAATAACCTGACTGAACTCCCACAGTTTTCCATGAAGGCCTTGCCACTGCAGCAAATTTCTTCCTGGGCATCCAGACCTTTCCATATATCCTCTGAAGTCTAGGCAGAGGTTCCCAAACCCCAATTCTTAACGTCTGTGCACTGGCAGACTCAACACTACGTGGAAGCTGGCAAGGATTGGGGCTTGCACCCTCTGAAGCCACGGCCAGAGCTCTATGTTGGCCCCTTTCAGCTATAGCTGGAATAGTCTGGAAGCAGGGCATCATGTCCCTAGGCCACACACAGCAGGGAACCCTAGGCCTGGCCCGGGAAACCATTTTTTCTTCCTAAACCTCCAGGCCTGTGATGGGAGGGTCTGCTACAAAGGTCTCTGACATGCCTTGAAGACATTTTCCCCATGGTCTTGGGGATTAACATTAGGCTTCTTGTTACTTATGCACATTTCTGCAGCTGGCTTGAATGTCTCCTCAGAAAATGGGATTTTATTTTCTATTGCATTGACAGGCTGTAAATTTTCCAAAGTTCTGTGTTCTGCTTCCCTTATAAAACTGAATGCCTTTAAATAGCACCCAAGTCACCTCTTGAATGCTTTGCTGCTTATAGATTTCTTCCACAAGATACCCTAAATTATCTCTCTCAAGTTCAAATTTCCACAAATCTCTAGGGCAGGGACAAAGTGCCACTAGTCTCTTAGCTAAAACATAAGAGTCATCTTTCCTCCAGTTCCCAGCAAGTTCCTCATCTCCATCTGAGACCACCTCAGCCTGGAACTTACTGATTATATCACTACCAGCATTTTGTCAAAGCTATTCAACAAGTCTCTATGAAATTTCAGACTATCCCACATTTTCCTGTCATCTTCTGAGCCCTTCAAACTGTTTCAACCTGTGTCTGTTACCCAGTTTCAAAGTTGCTTCCATATTTTTGCATATTTTTTCAGCAACACTCCACTCTATTGGTACCAATTTTTCTGTATTAGTCAATTTTCAAGCTGCTGAAAAACACATAACACAGACTGGAAAGAAAAAGAGGTTTAATGGACTTACAGTTCGACATGGTTGGGGAGGCCTCATAATCATGGTGGAAGGCAAAAAGGAAGAAGTCACATCTTATATCATGGAAGCAGGCAAAGAGAGAGCTTGTGTAGGGAGACTCCTATTAAAAAAAAAAAAACCAGATCTTGTAAAATGTATTCACTGTAATGAGAACAGCATGGGAAAACCCAGACAAATGATACAATTACCTTCAACCGAGTTTCTCATGGCACCTGGGAATTGTGGGAGTTAAAATTCAGGATGAGATTTGGATGGGTACACAGGCAAACCATATCACATAGTGATTTTAAGAAATTAACTGTTGTGACTTCCCTTTTCTTTTTTTCCTTTGGACACAGGGTCTTGTTTTGTTGCCCAGGCTGCAGTGCAGTGGAATGATCACAGCTAACTGCAGCCTGAACCTCCTGGGCTCAAGGGGTTCTCCCACCTCAGTCTCCGGAGTAGCTAGGACTGCAGGCTTATGGTGACCTGCTTGGTTATTTTTTAAATTTTATGTAGGGACAAGATCCCACTATGTTGTCCAGGCTGGACTCAAAATCCTGGGCTCAAGCAGTTCTCCCACTTGAAAATCCAGAAGTGTTGGAATTACAGGCATGACCCACTGTGCCTAGCCAACTTGCATTTTTTAAGAGTGGACTAATAAGTTATTCAGATCAAATATCTTGCTGAAAACAACTAAAATTTTTGGATAAAATAAATTTCAAATGCCTCTTTTAAAGAAACTAAGAGTTGACAAGCTTGAATAAACTTATCGGATGAAATTGAAGGAAAAGTGAAAACTCAGAACTTTATTTTGGTTCATAAACCAAGAAGCCACATTGTGAAGGAGTATCCACTGGTGCTTGTATATTTAAACTTGTTTTCATGATTTGTGTACCCTCCGTTACCTCTTACGTTGTTTCACATTGCTTTCCTTTACTCTTTCTGTGCTTGGTACATTGGTCTTTGTGAATATCTTGTAATTGTGCTGGTAATAACTACGGCAGAGACAAGATCATAATGCAAGTAATTAATTTATTTGGAAAAAATAATCTACCAAATAATAAAACTGAGGTCTTCAGTGCTTGAAAATAAATGCCCAGCATTAGTGGCTAAATTCTCTGGCATAGCATGAAGAAGCATCCAATCATACTTCAGTATTTCTATCATCCTCACCCTTTTCGATTATGCGCTATCCAGTGACTTTCAGAAGGAAGGAAGGGCTTGTCAAGATAAACTAATTAAGATGGATCCTAGGAAATATACTCTAGCTACTATTAAAATCTTGTTCATATCCCATTAAAAACATACTATTCTAATTTTCATGTTGCTGTATCAAGTGAATGTTATGTGAGCTTTACAGAATGCTCATGGCTGATAGATGCTGATATGGTTTAGATGTGTTCCCTCCCAAAAAACTCATCTGAATTGTAATCTAAATTGTAATCCCGATGTGTTGTGGGAGGGACCTCCTGGGAGGCGATTATATCACAGGGGTGGTTACCCCTTGCTGTTCTTGTGATAGTTCTCACAAGATCTGGTGGTTTTATAAGGAACTTTTCCTCCCTTCACTCTGCACTTCTCTCTTTTGCCACCATGTGAAGAAGGATATGTTTGGATCCCCTTCCACTATGATTGTAAGTGTCCTGAGGCCTTTTTAGCCATGCAGAACTGGGACCTAAACCTCTTTTTATAAATTACCCTGTCTCATGTATGTCTTCATAGCAGCATAAGAACAGACTAATACAGATGCCCTTTTCCATCAGGAATTGCCCTTAGCAAGAGAAAGATGCTGCAACCAAGTTTGCATCCTTTTTCCCAAGGCAGTTCACATCCAATGACTGGTAGATGTAGAGGTATAAAGAATGCCATGATCTGAAGGGCCATCCCAGGCTCAGATTTCCTCATTGAGTCTTCTGTGGTTTATATTGTAACTGTAACATTGTTCAAATCCTCTCTTTTTATCATTCAATTATTATTGCTTCCTCACATATGATGGTCTTAAATGCACTTCTCAATTAACCTCTTGCTGACAACTCTCATATTAGAATCCCTTTTTAGAAAGCCTTATCTGAGATAGTTGGTACCAAACATTGTCCTGGAAGCAGGCATGATAATAAAATTTGGTAAATTGGATTACCCACTGGTTGGATGGCAATAACCCCCTGGTGGCTTGGTCGTCCTCTGGCATGCTGTAGTGTGAAGTGGTTAATACTATCACTAGATGTGCTGACATTGAAGTGAAATGCAGTTCCTTTCAGTTGTTTGAAAAATATGGGAGAAGAAATAATTTTATTTATTTTTTAAAATATATATGTATTTTATTGCATTTTAGGTTCTGGGGTACATGTAAAGAACACACAGGATTGTTGCATAGGTACATACATGGCAATGTGGTTTGCTGCCTCCATCCCCATCACCTGTATCTGGCATTTCTCCCCATGTTATCCCTCCCCAACTCCCTACCCCACACTGTCCCTCCGCTAGTCCCCCACTCCACAGACCTCAGTGTGTGATACTCCCCTCCCTGTGTCCATGTGTTCTCACTGTTCAGCACCCACCTATGAGTGAGAACATGTGGTGCTTGATTCTCTGTTCCTGTGTCAATTTGCTGAGAATGATGGTTTCCAGGTTCATCTATGTCCCTACAAAGGACACGAACTCATCCTTTTTTATGGCTGCATAGTATTCCATGGTGTATATGTGCCACGTTTTCTAAGTCCTCATGTTTCCTGACTTTACATTTTTTCCGGGTGTC